>VXAX01005193.1:405546-587924 GCA_013399835.1 Leptocoma aspasia | reverse complement strand
TTTTATATATATATATGTATATATATATATATATATATGTTTGGAATGTGTTTGAATTATAAAGCTCAAGTGAAAGTAAGCCCTATAGCTGATATAAAAGGAGAAGGAGAAAGCAAGGCAAAATGATGTAATTAATATGACACGTATTTGTCTATCAGTAAAGGAAGAAGAAAAAGAAATACCTGAAGACATGAGTTAAGAGTGTTCCTTTTAAACCAAGTATGATTCAAAATATAATTTGGTCATGGACTAGATTCTATGATGGCACATTCATCACACAACTTAACTGATTATTCACACACAATTAGATTTAGTTAGGATAGGGACTCTTACGGGCACTTTAATCATTTGCTTCATGAATTGAAAAGGAGTGTGCATTTGATTTACTGTCATCTGGGTGGGTGATAAAGATCAGCTAGTTGATAAATGTGACAAATGAATTTGCTGATCGAAGCTATCCTTCCATTTGTTTTGCACAATAATTAAAGATTAATTAAATCAGACATGCCTCTAATGAAAGACTCTTACCTGCAGTTCTCTTTATCCAAATGGAAAATAGAAACCAGATCAAGATGAAAATTCTTCAAAGAATGAGGAGTTAGATAAACAGAAAAAAGAATATTTGTATTGTTTTGCAACTATTGATGCAAGTAACGTTTAACATTTACACTCTGCCTATTTAGAACTTAAAATTACTTTTGGACTTGACATTGGTAACAATAAAGAAATGAACACGCAACAGTATGGAACTTATAAAGCTGGTTTTTTTTTTTTTAAAGTGTAAAAAAATTCTAAGTTTGACAGACGTAAGCATGGCCTTTAAACTCAAAAACGTCTAGACCTACTAACTGCAGAACAAGAGCTGTTTCAAGTGCTTCACAGCAGTCAAGAAGGCATGTTTATTTGTCATGATCAATGCCCTAAATTACTCTTCAAAAAGCAAATTAGACTTCTGTAATAACTAACGAACTTTGCTCAAATATGTTACTCTTTATGTAGGAGCTTCCCATTAAAGTGAGGACTTTGTGCATGACTGTGTATGCGTGTTGGCCACTGATGGTTGCAGCATCTCTGATATGTCTATGTGGAGTTTTTGGAATTGCTCTGCCAGAAGGCATCTGCTGTGCTCCAGGGCAGCTTCATTATGACAGCACATGGAGCTCAATCTTCTAGCTCAGGATTTAAGCTGCTGTGTTGTAAAGCACAAAATTACCAAAAACAAAAGTAAAGAAAGCAAAAATTTGAAGGCTACACAAGTTTTTCAGGATGATTTCATGGAAATGGATTGACACACCATGAACACTACTAGTTTAAAAACACATATTTCAGGGACTTCTCTGGAAGAAGCAGGAAAAAAATCAAGCTGAAATTCAGTAATATTGAATGTAAAATAGACACATAAGATAACAAATGGAAAGTGGGATAGTTATCTACAGTGTATTTTAGATACTTATTTCAGTTGGCGTGCATTCCTTCTCTTAGTGATGGCCAGTGTGAGAGAAAGTATAGTTAGTTTGAAACCTAGCTTTTGGATGGTTAAAATTATGTCATATGACTTCAGACTTAGTGGGTTTACTGAAGACAAAAAGTGATGAAAAATTAATAATTTAAAATTAGAGATCTTTTGTAAAATTTTTCCTCTGAGATTTGTTTAGAAGCTTTGAAAATATCCTTGAATTTTTAATCAAAGCTGGAGTGCAAGAAAAGGATGCAACTCCTTAAAATACTGTCAGTTTTACTGACACCTCAAAAGATTAGGGTTGTTTACCTGCCTCCAACAACTGTCATATCTGTGTGTCATGGCAAAATGATAAATCAAAGACATCAGAAATCTCTCACAGAGCTTTATATTTTTGCAATATTAAATGTTTACATTTCCCAAATATGAAGGTCATTGGGCTGAACTTCACCTCTTTTTTTTTATGATTTGGCAGAGCAGTTCTAGTTGTATTTAAAAGCCTCGTGCTCTTCCTTATGCTGTGTACACATTACTTCCCATGGCAGTAAAACTTACTGCCCAGGTCTTACACGCTCATGTTTTAGTCTGATGTGGATTTCCTAAAACTTACACTAAGTGGCTATGAGAAAACAAGATATTTCAGTCACGAAGCCTTGAATGCTTCTACATAGAGCAGGTAGTGACAAGACAAATGGGAATGGTTTCAAATTGAAAGAGATTAGGCTTGCTTTACATACCAGGAAGAGATTCTGTCCTGTGAGGGTGGTGAGGCATTAGAACAAGTTGCCCAGAGAGGTTGTGTCTGCCCCCTCCCTGGAAGTGTTCAAAGCCAGGCTGGTTGGATCTTTGAGCAACCTAGTCTAGTGGAAAGTGTCCCTGCTCATGGCAGGAATTAGATGGTCATTCAGGTCCCTTCAACCCAACCCATTCTCTGATTCTGTGCACAGAGTTTTATTCGGCTCTACAGTGCAGATAATTGTTACAAAAAATTATGAAAATAGATAGAAAAATATCATAAAATGTTAATTCTACCTTTCTTTGTCAATCAAATTCAAATCTCCATTATCTTTTTCAAATGCACATAAAAGGCAGATTCAGAATTAGAGAAAGTTGAGGAGGATATTTTTCAAAAATTAAAAGGGCGTTATGATATTTTGCAAAATGTAGAATATTGTTAAAGCAATGTTAATGATGTTTTTGATCAAAGCTTTTGATCATAGCCAGTTTTTTATCAAATCTTTATGCCCCTGAAAGCAATCACACGTGGTGCAAACTTGCTGTGGAAATGTAGTTCTTGTGAAGGTGTGACCGTGTATCTAGCGTGTTTTTAGAAGGACAGAGAAAAGCACTTTCATGTTGACACTGTAGGCTACCTTGAGAACAGGTTACAAGGAAAGCACTATCAATGGTATGAATCAATAGAACGAAAAATCAATAGGGAACAAAAGACATTGACCTTGTGTTATAAACCTCTATTTCTTTTTTCCTGAGTACATATTAATTGATCCTCCAATACCTATTTATAAACACCAATTTTTACCATCTGTAGCAAAAAACATCAGCCTTGTTTTCAAGGGTTTGAAAACCCCCGAATGGTAGACCATAGCATAAGGAACTGCAATATATGCTGGCTCATGGCAGAAAGATGCAACTCACTTTTGAAAATATCAGCACTTCACTATCACACCTTGCATTTATTCTGAATTATAAGTCTCATTGTAGGAAATAAGGCACACAGGTGACCTAGAAGAAAAAGTAACTAGATCTCTTTTATCATAAAACTACATAATATATTGTCCATACTGTTGTCGTACATTATATATTTTTTTAATCCTTTACATTGCTATTTACATGGGATAATCTTTAATAAAACTGGAAGTACAATCCAATTTTAACTAAAGAATTTTAAAGCATAAATAAGAAATATTAAACAAGACTCTTCCTAGAGTGCATTGTGAATCAGTCAATAGTTTCGAATGTCATGAGACCTGGAATTTGCACCGACATTATACCAGGATGTTTGATCATCTACTGAGATATTGTCTCACAGTTTTTTGAGGTTTTTCATCCATCATGAAGAAGCAGGCTTCTATGGGGTACTAACACGAGGTCAAATCACAAATCTTGAATCCTTTATTTTTCAAAAAAAGCTTTAGTAATCTGAGATAAATTTGAATTCATTGTGTCCTAAACTATTTATTTTATAATATATTGGTTTTCTGTAATGCTTGGTTTCACTAGGTTAATGCTTCAGAATGGTTATCTTTTAGCACATCTTGAAATTTATGTTTTAAAATGAGAATATACACTGCAAACCCCAAAACTTTGCACCACAGAGAAAATTAATTTAGATGTCTTCCCTAGGTTCAGTTCTCATTACATATAAATATTCAGAATTACTTTTATGGTAATATATATTATTCTGCCTTTATGACTAGATTCACATTCCTTAATCACTCAGCAACTCTCAAGTAGTTTGAAACATGAATGAGAAGTGTGTAGTGTGTTTTCTCCAGGAAATGTTTTATGCCCTGTGCAATACAGATGTTCTTGTCTAATCTTCCAGCATAATTCTGCCAGTTACTGCTTAATGATGTTGTCATAAAAGTTTCTATTGTGTTTAAGTAAGATCATTCCTGGGAGCTCAGGGACTTTTCAAACAATAGCTTACAAGGCAATTTTTTATCATGACATGATTCTGTTCCTCTACTCTATTCTCATGAGACCCCACTGTTTGACTGTGGGGTCCTCAGCACAAAAAAGACATGGACATATTGGAGTGAGTCCAGAAGAAACCACAAAGATGATCAGAGGGATAAAGGTGCTCTCCTCTGAAGACAGACTGAGAGAGCTGGGGTTGTTCAGTCTGGAGAAAAGAAAGTTCTAGGGAGACCTCATTGCAGTCTTCAATTACTTAAAGGGAAGAGGGGGGCATGGGGTCAGAAGAAAATACTTCTGTATCATAAGAATATTTTAAAAAGAGTCACAGAAAAGAATTTCTAAAGGACTCAGAATGAAGTGCAGACTCTCAACACTAGAATTTTTTCTGTGTCTATAAGTCTTCAGCAAAACTGTGCAACAGAAAGGGGGAAAACACCTCAGCAAACACAGACCTGAGTAGCATAAGAAGGAAAGAGTCACTATAAAAGTGCACCAAATTTTCAGCTAATATGAACTAACATGGCATCAATTATTTTGATGGACCAGTATTTATTAATTCTGAGAAAGCAATCCAGAAAGACAATTTCTATATGAGTGGTATGTTTTCTTTTTAATTAGAAGAAGAGGTAGATTGTTACTTATTGCCAGTCAGAAAAGAAGAATGCTCAGACTTGAAAGGATCAATCTTATTTCTCCTCTTAGTTCTTTGAAACAAATAAAAAGCTCAACCTCTCCTAGTGTAGAATACCGTAAAAGTATATTCTGTTGTGTAAACAGCATAACAAATGTTAAGATTGAATTTTATATGAAAAAGCCTCTCCCCTTGATTAAACAATCACATTATATTAGTAGCACAGCAGCAGCAGCTGCAAATTTTCAGGGTGTTGCCTTTTTGGTTTCCACAGTTTCTTGCTCCCCAGAAAGGATTACAATCCCTTTTCAATTCCTTTGCTATGTCACGTTACTATAACCTACATTTCCTGAAATGATCCACTGAAATAAATAAAAAAGATATAGTGTGTTTTACTCTTAAAATGGCTTGTCACACTTGTCTGGTTTAGAGCAAGACCACACAGCTGAATCAGCACACCTGAGGGTGTCATAAAATCTTGCAAGGGAGGGAACAAAATATCTTAAATTAGATCCTCTTCCAGCATAACAGTAATGGAGAATGGAAGCCACAAACAGAAAGAAATTGGACTATGTCACAAATTCCATGTCTTTTACAGCTGTAAGAAAGCAATCAAATTGCTCTGCACATATCTCCTCCCCAGCTGAGTCAGCCCATATATCCTGGAGGTAGAAAGCAATATAAGGAAGTGGAATCTTCACTGCTTTTGATATGAATTTTTTCATAGGATTGCTGATCTTGAGTATATCCCGGGGTCTCAGGTTTTAGAGTGATCATACAACTCCTGTTCAGGCTTTATTCCCAGATCACAGAAATGTATTTCTAATACACTGTAGCAGTAAAGATTTGCCATTTAGAAGAAGTCATTGGTTTTCAAAATCATACCGAGTCCACTGGAAAGGTCATGTGTAATTGCATGTACTGTATAGGTTTGTCAGTTTTCCTGTCAGGTACTAATGGGAGCAGTCAGACTTTTTTGAAAGACTGAGCCACTACTACCCTATATTACTGGAGTGACAAACTGTAATCTAGGCATTTAATCAGTAATACAGCTGACAGATACATCATCTGTATATAATCTGCTTCAGGCTATACTTAAGCATCTTCTTCAGCCACTTTCTACAATACTGTTATCACAGTCAAAATATATTACCTGTAGCATATAAAATTTTTGGACTTTGTACTCATTCTTTCAAGATAAAAAGGGAGGACAATCCTTAACAGCTTCAAACAGCTTGCCAAAATATCACCTAAAGCAGTGGGATTCAAATCTAATTATACATTTGACAGGCTTTAGAAACAAATGGAAATTGTCCCAAGCATGTTGACAAGTACAAGATAAGAAAGAAGAGCTGCCCTCAAATCATTAGTAGCCAGATTCATGAATTTCTTTCAGAAGATTAGATATCAGCAGGGCAAATGTTCACACCATATTTCTAAGCCATTTAGACAACCTTGAAAATGAATTTTTGAAACTAAAATAAGACACAGTTCAATTAAATGCATATCATGACTTTTTCAAATGATCATGTGTTAAAGCAAATCTTACAGACATACAGTTCTGTACTAGTCCCCTAAGATTACACTTGAGAATTGCTGGTACCACTGTAAGAGATTACTTTTATATTAATCTGGTACATAAACAGTGAAGCCACAATTGAGGCTTCTTTTAGGAGAAAAGGCTTATCATCCAATTATTTATCTAGCTTACCATACCATTTAAAGATTCTTAGGAGGTCTTACAGCTCATCTGTTTTAAAGCAAAATCTAAATCTCTTAAAAAGTGAATTCCTGCTTCTATTCATCAGTCATCACAGAACCACAGAATGGCTCGGGTTGGAAGGGACCTCCGGAAGTTATCTGGTCCAAGCCTCTGCTTAAGCAGGGCTACCTACAGCCACTTGCCAAGGCTGGAGACTTCACAATCTCCCTGGGAAATCTGTGCCAGTGCTCAGTCACCCTCAAAATATTTTTCTCCAATTTTCAGGTAGATCCTCCTGTGTTTCAGTGTATTCTCTCCTTCTTGTCCTGCCACCGGGCACCGCTGAGAAGAATCTAGTTCCACCTTCTTTCAAGTATTTATATGCACTGATAAGATTCCTCCTGAGCCTTCTCTAAGTAAAACTGTCCCACCTCTGTCAGTCTTTCCCTGTACGAGAGGTGCTGCAGTCCCTCCATCACCTTTGTGGCTCTCCAATGTACTCCCCCCAGTATGTTCATGTCTTTCTTACCCCTAGGGAGCACAGAACTGGGAAAATACTCCTGATATGGGCTCTCCACAGCTGAGTAGCAGGCAAGGTTCACCTCCCTCAACCTGCTGGTAGCAATTTGCCTAATGCAGCCTAGGATTTCCTCTGTCACAGGATATTTCACTGGCTTATGTTTAACTTGGGGACCACCAGGATCCCCAGGCTCTTCTCTGCCAAGCTGCTTTCCCTCTGGGTGGCCCCCAGCATGTACTGGTACATCATGTTGTTCCTCTACAGGTTCAGGACTTTGCTGAACTTCATGGGGTTCCTTTCAGACCCCTTTTCAAGGCTTTTGAGGTCCCTTTGGGTGGCAGCACAACTCTCTGGCATATCAACTACTTCTCTCAGTTTTGTGTCATCAGCAAACTTGCTTATGCTGCGCTCTATCCTGTGATCCAGATCATTTATGAAGATGTTAACCAGGACTAGACTCACTTTTGGAGTATACTGGTAGACACTGGCTCCAACTAGACTTTTTACCCCTGATCAGTACCCTCTGGGGCTAATCATTCAACCAGTTTTCAATACACTTCACCATGTGCTCACCCAGCCCAAATATCAACAGCTTCTTTGCAAGGATCTCATAGATGTCAGTGTTGAAACCTACCAAAGTGTAGGTAGCCAATATTAATAGATTTCCCTTCATCTACCAAGCCAGTCAGTTAGTAAAAAAATTATCAAATTGGTCAAGCATGTGAGTTCCTCCTTTGAGAACTCATGCTGATTACTCTTGATGATTTTCTTGTTTTCCACGTGCCTGTATTGAGGGATATATTTAGTACAGGTAGCTTGGTGTGCAAGCTGCAGTATGAGCTGCAGGCTGAGCTCTGGATGGCAGGAAATGCTGGAAGCCTGAGGCGAGAGTGAACTGGTGCCAACACTTTGCACAACAAATAGCACAGGGACCTGTGGCACCAGACAGGTGACTGGGCACTCAGAGAGACAGCAGAAGGTGATGATGCAGCAGCCCAGTAAAGTTTCCTTAACACTTGGAAAAAATATTCCAGAAGTAGCTCCTCTATCACTTTCCTAGTAATTAAGATGAGGCTGGTTGACACCATAGCTCCCCGTGTCTTCTTTCTTTCTCTTTCTGAAGACGTGAGTGGCATTTGTTTTCCTCCAGTCTTCACATACTTTTCTCAGCCACTATGATTTACCAAGGATTCTTGAAAGTGGCCTTAGAATGGCATCTACTAGCTTCTTCATCACTTGTGGATGAATTCCATCAGGTCTCATGGATTTATGTATGTCAGATTTTCTGTACCCTGACCTGATTGTCTTGGGTCAAGGGTACATCTTCTTTGCCCTGTCCTTTGTTTCTGGTCTCTGGGACCTGGGATTATTGAAAGCTAATCTTGCTAGTGAAGACTGAGGCAAAGAAGGCATTCAGTACTTCAGAATTCAGGACTTTCTGGTCCTTCATCATTTTGGTCCTATAAAATTTAAACAAACAAAAAATAATTATATATTGAGAAACCTGACTAATTTTTTTCAGTGACTTTTTTAGTACTCTGCTAGCTACCATTTACAAGGAACAAGTTTCCCCTCTTAATTTTCCAGGTTCCTAAAAACTCAGTTTGTAAATGTTATTTAAAATTATAATAAAAATAAACAAAAAATTAATTTTTCATTTTTTTCCTAGAAAATAATTTATTTCACGGAATAATAAAGATTTTGAGTTTTGTCAACTTACATGATTAAAGAATCTGAATGGCTGTATTACATTTTGAATGATCACAGCTTTCACATATTTACTGGAAGATCTCTTCAAGCCTTTGCTTCCATTTCTGCACTGTCATGTAATATATTCTCTCTAGAAGACAATGTCTTTGCAGCTTTATCCTGAAGTGTTCTTAACTTCTCTGCCAGACTTAATTTGCAATATTTCTTTCAAGGAGAACGGTATGTTCCTTGAGTCATTTAAGAGCCTGTAGTTCTATATTTACACTAACACAGGGAGAGCACTGAAGAACTTATCTTCCTTTCACATGTCACACCTGTAAGGCTGAATCAAGTTCTCTGACAAGCAAAGAGGAAAATTCAAGGAAAAGATTTTTGAGAGATGCTGAATTAAATAGCATCCTATTTTCATTTTTGTTTCCATATATATTGAAAGGTTTCCAGAAAACCTATTGAGGTCAATAAGAATTTCTGTTACTGATTTGGTTTCTAAAGCTGATTCCATGAAGAGGAGAAATTATTTATTATTATTAGCATAGTGTGTTCTCTTTAATCTTCTTTATTTAAAAAAAAATTGCAAATATTTTTCTTTTGAATGTAGCATAAAAAAAATTATAGGCAGTTTCTTTCTTCAGAAATGCTTAACTGTGTCACTCTGTAAACTCCAACTTTCATAGAAATTTCTTTGTTTCCTGTTAAGATTAGACCCATGGCTGCTGGATACTTCAGTTTTATGTCAGCATTTATTTTGTCTTTAACAAAAGTTACAGAACTGAAGTACCATTCTAATAACATTTCAATTCAAAGAGCCCCATCATGCTTTACATTGTTTTGTCATTTTCTCCAGAGGACAAATTATGTCAGTTCATTCCTCCCCTATATCCCTTGCTTTCTATTTTCTGGAGATTAATACATTCTTCAGTCCAAATACTCTTATCCTTAAACTGAGAAATGCTTATTTTTACGTCACCTGAGATTTCTTCCTGTTAAGTATTGGTCAGGATTGATGCTCTTTCTCTGTTATAAAGTGTGTAATCACCTCAGAATATCCAAGAAGTTTCTTCCATTTCAGATAACCAAGCACGGCAGCCATTCATCTGTGTCTGTTTATAGGCATATTATAAAATTTCCCAATATTATCAAGGTTTATGAAGGTTTGCCTTTTATCAAGGTATTATCAAGTTTTATTATCAACTCAATTAATGCACCGTGAAAAAATTAGTACTTTGATAAATTTTCTTCCAGAACTGAAATCATGAAACCCACAGAATATATTCCAGTGGCCAGTGTGAGAAGGAAATATGACAAGTCAACTGTAGAAAAATATGAAAATATATTCCTTTAACAGGCTTCTTGTTCTAGTCTCTTATAACTGGATTCTGGACGAAGTACACGTTTTACACATTTTTCACATTTTCAAAGGCAATGTAATAGCTTTTACAACCTTCTAGTTCACTGTTGAATCCTTCTAGATCTAAGCAAGGAAATGGACACCATATTTCAATTTATAATGCGTCTATCACTTGGGAACGAGTATGTTCTGTACTCAAAGGCCCTGGATCCCCATATACTTGCATTATAGTCAGTCTGGTGCAGCCAGTCTGGTTGATTTAATATATTTGGAGATCAGTCTGTAGAGAAGCTGAGAAAACTTAAAAAGTGAGTCAGCATTCAGACCATGCATCTCTGATTGTTTGTATTGTAGGCTGAGAAGAGTAATTAGGATTGAGCCGTATGTAAGTAATGTGTGCTGATTATTGTTAGCTGACCAGTCAAATGTGAAGGACGACCTAGAAGTTGGCAACCACGATTATAGCTGATTAGAAAAGATTACTGCAAGGAACAAAAACAGAATAGTTTTCTGTCTTCAAGCAGATTTGTTCTGAAACTCATGTATAAGCACAAGAGTTTGTGTGCATAAATAAATAGAAAGCATGGTGACCATAGCTATGGTTCAGTTATTCCTTGACTGACTATATACATCCTTCACACAAACACACACATTCACACTGTATTCTTCTTGCTTTTTTTCCTAAACTATTAACAACTATTCTGAATGTGCCTTTATTAAAATAATCATTTTGAGGAAATTTTAAATATGCACACTTTTGGTTTTTGTCAGACAACATATGATATGAGAGAATTGACTGGGTTTAGAACTTTTTCTTGAAAGAATAATAATTTTTGTAGATTGTATATAGTTTTGGGAACTTGCAAAAAAAACCACAGATGAATAATTTTTTTCACAGGAAAGCTGCAGTCAGTGAAAAAGCAAAAATCCCAGTTTTGAGTTTTTAACCTGATAAAATATGGGAGTGTGGTTTCACTAAGGAATATTTGTAGTTGCTCTCTTTCATGAAGGTTCTGAAATAAGTAAAGGCAATGGGGGAAAAAAGAATGTGAAGATATTCCTGCAAAGGAATTCATAGACGAATCTGGAAAATTATGGGAAAACTGGCTTGAGAGTTGCCCTTTAAGAGAGGCAAACAATGGATTTTTGTTGTCTACTTTTAAAAACAGTCCATTTGATTTACATTTTATGAAAGAAGTATTATTTTCTACACATTAGTCTTCCAAATTGTTTTTAATAATCAAATCTCTCTCAGTTCAGAGAAAAAAATAGAGAAATACTCTGAGATGTAAGTGCTTATTAGTACCAGAATAAGATCTACCCCACATTTAAAGTAAAATTTGTAAATGAAAGCAAAATAGAAACGAGGCAGCTGGTAATTTTAATCTAGTGTGAGGTGATGATTGTGTCCAGTGATGACTCAACAAGAGTCGTGTAAACTAAAAACCAGAGAGAATGGACCTTGAAAGCTATGTCCAGATTGTTAGCAATATGACAAGTTCATAAATCATGCAAACAGTCAACTAGACAGCAAAAAGAAAAAAAAAAAAAGGTCTGAGAATTATTATATTTCTTCTGGTAAAGAACTACTTTTGATGAAACAAGTAAGTCAAATTCTCTCACTTTTAACTCAAGATAATATGAGAAGGCACTGAGCAAGACGAGAGATAATTCCAGGATGCGTAAAGACTGGTTATTTATAGTCTGCCTTGGAATCAGACTATTAATTTGTATCAATGTCCCTGGCAAAAATATCCAAGCACTGATAACAGGAAATACAAATAATATGCTTGGTAAACATTTCTCTTCTCAAATGAATTGAGATTAATAAGTCATAGAACTTAAAATTAGTTTGTAAATGTTCAATTTATAAAAAGTAGGTATGAAGGTTATAACGCACTCAAAATAGATACCTTTATCTCCCTGTTGTTAAAGAATATGTCAATTTCTACATCTGAGCTACTGGTGCCGTGTTCATCAAAGTATGTCTGAATACATCTACATCACTTTTATCTGATTGTTTTCTATGGCATCTCCTACCAAACAGAAACAAAGTTTGAAATAAGGTTGTGATTTGCTATTTCAAAATAATCCTCTTACTCATACAGAATATTGCCTGTTATTCCTAGGCAACATGCAGAATTCATATATTAATACTTTTTTTTTTCTCTAATTTCATATTCTGCTCACCAAACTATAGACCAGTGAAGAACAAAATAAATTCTCATAAAAGATGTAATCTTAAAACTCATGGCACTCAGTGTGATGAACCATATTTTAAAATTCTCAGAATAAGTCTATTTCTGCTTTAAAAAGTTGGTTCTATATATCCTTAATATGAAATTATGCAGTAATATGTATTCAATTAAATAAGCAAGGCATTAAGTGCTTGCCCTAGTTACAAAATGGCTCACCTTTGAAATCACTTACTGAAGAGCATATAAAATGGAAATCATAATATGGCATGTTTGTTATCAATCCATCAATTAATTTTCCTGCTGTGCAGAAGTCTAGATATGATATCATTGATGAACCTGATTAAAATACTGATCGTGCATCAATAATAAAAGGAAAAATTCATTATAAGTTAATAATCTAACATCAAATATTAAATTTCATTATAATACTGATCAGAACATCCTTTATGTTACTTTAAAAAGTTTGCTCTCCCTCAGAGTAAAAAGTTACAAGAGATAACACAGCTGAATATTCCCTTACAGGACAGTTCTTCTTTTGACTTGGGAAAATATTAAAGTTTCTGAGTTATAATAGTATGTTTTCCATAAATGTTTGTTTTCTGTGAGCCATCCATATTTTCATTCAAAATACATTGTGTGAAAATTGCACATCACACTGCCAGATAATTACTTACAGAGACACTGGTGACATTCTGAATCATAGACCTTTATAGATAAAAAGCATCCAGAACAAAGAGAAAAGTAGAGATAGATTCTATAGTGGGTCCAGCATGGTGAATTATATTCCACTATGTCAGTTGTAGAAATACAATTAGAAGAACTTAATTTTGTTTTAATCCTACTTTTAATTTTGAAACCACTAAAAAATCTTTAAAAATCATAAGATTTTTGTGTCTATCTAAAAAGTTAGATTAAATCAAGAGATTGATGTGGTTTCATAGCCTCTTTCTATCAGCAGTAGATCCTTAGAAATAGATTAAAATAAAGTAGACATCTCTGAAGGGAACTCACTTCATTAAGTGTCCACTGGTTTTAAGCTGCCAGTGACTCAGAGACTCCCAAAGCCAGTCTTTGTTTATTCTATTTTGAATACTTCTGTATTTTCAAAAAGGATTGTTGCCTCACTATTTAAGTCCATTTCTAGATATTTATAATCATACTGTACTGGTGTCATATTTGGAACCTTTACTAATAGCCTGGATTTAGTCTGAAAGATGACCATTTCTTTGCAATTTCTTCTTTGCTATCTTAAACCAGTTGGTAATGCACGAAAAGATTTTTTTTCATATCTACTTACAGATTAGTTCCCCATAATAAGACTTTTATAAAATTTTTCTAAATCCAAATGCATTATATCTATATGTATATCTCTTTCAAAGAATCCTGGAAAATTTCAGAGGTATGCTATGTCCCCAAAATGCCGTGTTGTCTCTACTCCTGTGCAAAGCACTTATGCATGCCTGCTGTTTGCCCTGTGTACTATTGCTTCTGCCAGTTGCTCAGAAGGCAGCCCATTAATTATGATTTTCTCCTTTGCTCATAAAGGGTCCCAGGTAGGGAGCGTTGGTCACACACTTAGTTGCAGCTGGGCTGGGCTGGGCTGGTTGCAGCTCCTGCCTCTGGGTCAGGTGCCTGCTGCCTGCTCTGCCTGAGGCTGAGCTGTGCCAGTGCCCACAGCAAGGTGACATTGCCCAGCAAACAAGAGCCCCTGGGGCGGCTGTGGGACCCTGTTCACTCTTAGCTGGGAACATCCAGACAGCAGTTTGCCTGGGGTAAAGAAATGCGTAAAATAAATCCAAACAAGCTCAGGACAGAAGAGAAAGTCTTCTCCCCCAGCCCACCAAATTTCATACTCATCCTTCCAAAGACCTCAGGATGGTGGGATCATCTCTTATATACATCTCTTTTCACCCTTTCAGGAGTTGAGCCTGTCAGTTTAAGGATGTCCTTGTGTATTTGAGAAATGTACACAGTCCCCTGGAAAAGAGCTAGATGCCAGAAAGGGCCAAGGGATTGCATAGCAGGTTTAAATCTGTCATCAATAAGCCTTTTATCTGCATTAGTTACATAGTTTGTATAACTGCAGTGTTAAAGCTTTAACAGTACTGCCAATAGGTTCCTAGATTCATATATGTAGTGGCTTTCCTTATGCTTATGACAAGATTTTGAAGGTGGCAAGCACAGAGATCAGACCTGTCACCTTTTTAAAAACTCACATTGCATACCAAACATTTAACTTCTATGACACCTCGCCTATTTAAAGACATAGCTCTGCTTCACAGTAAGCAGCTAATCAAATTCATATTTGATTTTGATTGAAATGTGACAAATGGTAGTGTTAGATCTTGATACTTCATATACTTTTCTTCTAGGCTAAGCAATTGAAAATAAGATTGTGGAGTCAGTGTTCAGAAGACTTAAATCTTTTACAGTACTGCTGTAGGAAGAGGTAGAGTTTCAAATCTACATACAAAGAAAAATCAGAAAAAGAAAAAACGCTGCAAACTTAAAGTTGCTGTTACGCCTTGGTCAGACTTACTTTACTCCTCAGTGTCTTCCGCTGCTCTTCTGAAGCACACGCTTCAAATACATTTCATGGAAACCTTGCAGAATGGAGGTGTGTTTTAAAAAATGAAAAAACCCCAAAAATAGATGATGAGAGGTAGCACAGTGGTAGAAATAGATAATTAATCTGTTCATATCACAGTACTTTAGGAAAAATGCATGTAGACAGTTTCAGTGGAAGCTATCCTATGTCTTGAGGTAGGTAGATGGATGGAGGGATGAATGCAAACTCTCCAGAGACATTATCTGTAGCATTCTTATTGGGTATTTATTGCATACACTTGATGAAATATAAAACTAAAGCGTGGCTAACTTTAAGGAGATAAAAAATCCCACTGAAAACAATAGAATCAATGTTCTGTATGAGGTTCCATGTGCATTTCCTCATAACACAGGCATCAAATGAGTAATTAATATTCTCATTTTTGTTACTCTTTTGAGTGAAATTATTTTCTTACTGTATTTACTCCTGATTTTTTATTTAAACTTGGCTTTATATGCTGGAACTTAATGTTTACCTTTGTTGCTGAAAACACCAGGGTTTTTTCCTCTCTAAAAATCAGATTTGGCTGAAGGTCTAAAAACTTATTACTAACTATAAGACTAAATAGAAACAAACAAGGAGTGTTGCACAAACAGATGCAACACTATATAAAGATCAGAGCAGAGAACTTTGTTAAGAAAGGCTATGTTCAGAGACTTTTTCAAGGTAAAAGAAATAATACAAACATGGGCCTATTATCAGATCCTGATTTTTGTGATTCACAGCCAACTGTGGGTTTTCAGTGAATTTTAGTTTCCTGGTTGGGGGGGTTAATTATTTTTATATTAATATTTTAAAAACTTATTAATAAATAGAAATGTTTCCATGTACTCTCTCTTTCTTAAGATCACACCAATTAAGTCTTTCTAAAGGACAAACATCTATAAACAGATAGAGGTGAACGGTCCAAAAATCCCTTTTCTGTTCAGCTTTCTGTGATCCTTCCCTCCACTGCCGTCCATTATCTGCATGCACTCAAACTGCAGCTCTGAGGACAGACAGTTTGCAGTATCCTGCTGATACCAATGGTAGCACTCCCATTCCACTCATTGCACTGCACATCAAATTGTTAGATACAAGCACAAACTGTTATTTCCCAATATTTTAAGTGTCTCTTTCCTATAGTGCATAGTTCCATGTCATAGGAAGTTTTGAGCAGCGTTTTGATCTCTGGAGAGAAGCTGTTTTAAAGACCAATAAAACTCACATCACTTGTGAGTTACCAAAAGTGTTGCAATGCTTTTTTATATATGTCTGCCTATCAAGATTGCACAAACATCAGGTTTGCTAATTAGTATCTGTAATTGCTATTCCACTCATAAAGAAGAAAAGAAAGTTGAAATCAAATAGGGCTATCAATCAGGCCGTATTATCACTAGATCAGGACTTTGCTAATGCTAATATTTCTATGTATCCGTTGCTTCTTTAATAAGTAATACAGAAACTAAATGGCAGCTGAGTAGCCTGTTGAGAACAATTAACTCAAAGCAGATGGCACTACAAATACAATTCTTAAAGGGTCTTTTCCTGTTTGGAATTTTCACCTTCCTTGTTGACTTTACCCCCTGGTTGAATTAATGCCTTTATTGATAGATTTAAGATGTTTCTGACATTTGATTAAGCAAACTTCATACTGAGACTGTATTAAAATTTAATATCTTTCAGAAATGAACAGCAGTTTCTACTGGATGCTTTCTTCCCACGTCTAGTGTTTGGTATCTTATAAACATGATATGTCCCTCTCCCAGGTGGTCAGAGATTGTTCTTCATTTCAAGTAATACTTCAGCCAAGGCAACAATTTTTCCAGAATGGCCAGCAGAGTCTTCCCATTAACAATCAGTTTAGATTCTAATTTTGAATAATTACCTGATGGTAAATGCTGCCTTACACTGTTCTAAAAGTCATCATAAAGAAATGGTAAATATCCTCAAAGTAAGTCCAGTATGAGCTAAGACCAATTTGTATAAGCTAATGAGAGAATTTAAGCCACCTTAAAATAATTACTTATTTCAATTATTTAGAGGGTGTTTTTTTCTGTTCCAGTGAGGTCTTCCATGGGCTGCAGTGGTCAACCTGTTTTACCACAGTATCCCCTATAGACTCCAGGGTAATCTCTGCTCTGACAACTGGATCACTTCCTTTCCCTCCTTCTCCACTGACCTTGATGTCTGCAAGGCTGTTTCTCACGTTGCCAGTCCACTCTCACAATTGTGATTGTGCAGTGGTTTTTTTCCTTTTCTTAAATAAATTATCACAGAGGCACTCCCAGCATCACTAACGGGCTCAGCTTTTGCAAGAGGCAGGTCCATCTTGGGGCTGGCTGGAACTGACTGTGTCTGACATGGGGACAGCTTCTGGTGTTTTCTCATAGTAGCCACCTCTGCACATTCCCCATTCTCTCTCTCTCACAGACACAGACACACACACACACACTCACCTCACTACAAAAACCTTGCCACACAAACCCAAAACACATTGTTAATGAATTTCTTTGCTCCAGAGAGCTGAGCCCATAAGTAGGGATATAGGTTATAAGTGGTGAGTTGGGAAATGATAGTTCCATGTTAAAAGACAGGCATGATAGGCAGAGATAGAGCCTCTCTTAGCAGTTACAGTGCCAAAAAGAGAGAGCAGGGGCTGCTGATCTTCCCATGACAGCAAATAACAGTATTTTCTACTTTCTCTCTTATCAGCCTACTACATGGGATATTGTTCCTTCAGTAGAGTCAAATGGTTTTATGGATTAAGCTGAGAAGTGGACAGAACTTCAATAACAAATCATTCCCAAACAGTAATTTCTCTTTTTCATTATCAGTGGCATACACTTGACTGACAGCATCCATCTTAGCACAAACGTGTTCCCAGAGCTTCTGCACTCTTCTCAATACAATTCATGCACACAACCTCTGAAGAATGTGGCAATGTGAGGACAGGAATCTTATTTGGTTCCTGATTTTATTGAGCAGTTTTTCTGCCGTAACCACAATTTTGCACCAGGATCATTCACAGTCTTGTCTGTCAAACATCTTCAGGTGTAAATGGTACACCTCTTGCTTGCTTCAGCTTTAGATATTAATTCAGTTCACTGTTATGTTTTAAGCCTAATAAATATATTTTGCTTCTTTTTAGTTTGGTGAGTGCTTGCTAGTAGCAATTTCTATTAACATCTAGCTTTTATTAGGATTATTTAGTGTTGTTTGTTAAATTCACTAAGACACCTGTACTGCTCATGTTGTTTTCAATGCCATGCATAGTTATACATTTTTGTTTGGTGGGGTTCTTCCCCCCACTTTATATACTGAGCATGATGTCACATGGTCTAGAACATCCCTCTGGTTATTTCAGTCACCAAATTTGTCCTGGTTGTGTCTACTCCCAATCTTCCATGCACCCCCCAACTCCCTTGCCAGCATGACTGTATAACAAGCCAGAAGGCCTTGGCTCTGAGTAAGCCCTGCTCAGCAATAGCAAAAATGTCTCTGTATTATCAACTCTGTGTTCAGCACGAATCCAAACCACATCTCCATACTAATAACTGGGAAGAAAGTTAACTCTACTCCAGCCAAAATCAGCACATTCCACCCCTTATTCCATACCACTTACATCATGCTCAGGTCCCACAGGATTCAGTACATCACTACCCACCACTTCTCTTCCTCTTCTTTAATATAATACTCAGATATTGTTCTCCTCTTGTATTCATTTAGTCCACAACTTTGGGCTTCATCTCTTATGGTGGTCACTTGGGACAAGAGAGGTGGTGTGTGATGTGGATGCCAAAGCCAGCTCAGGTCAGATCAGTGCTGCACTGCAACTGCTTCTTGTAAGGCTTCTCCTGTGTTGGTTAGGGTGGCTCCTGATCTAGTAATTACGGTAATAATCAACCCAAGTCATGGCTTACAAAAATTTAAAGACAAATCCATCACAATCTCCACTGATGGTCTATTTGGCCCTGGTTTTAGGGTTTAACAGTGTAATGAACGCCTCCCCTTGTCCCCAGCCTGGCTGCAACAAGGGGTTCCTGTTATAGAACAGTCCACCATTAGTATAGTCCACATCTTCACCACGGGCTACAGCCAATCTTTGCTTCTCCTGCTCTGCCGTGGGGTCCCACCCACAGGAGATAGTCCTCCTTGAACTTGTCCAACATGGGTCCTTCTCATGGGCTGCCGTTCTTCACAAGCCTCTCCAGTGTGGGTCCTCTGTGAGGTCACAAGTCCTGACAGCAAGCTTACTCTGTCACAGGAATCCCAGAGGGTCACATCCTCCTTCAGGCACCCACCTGCTCTGATATGGGATTCTTTCATTTCTGACAGTGCCTTCAACTCCAGTTCTGGAGTTCCAGCTTGTCCAGTAGAGCAGCACAGAAACAGCAGTGGTACTGTGGCCACCTGCCAGCCCAGGCACATTGCCAATGGCCAATGGCTGTTATCAAAACATTCTCAGGCACAAATCAGTAAGTGATAAACAGTACAGCACTACAGCAAGCAGCAAAAGCAAAAAAAGCAGCCACTAACAAGTGACTAATACAGACCCAGGAAAGTGAGCCCCATGGCAAGCAAAGAAGCCTGCTGATTGCTAGCTAAGCAGCACAAGCAGATATTCAAATCTAGTGCATCCAGATTCAATCGGGTACATCCCAGTCAGATCATTGTCTCAAGCACTCTGAGCCATAAATTGGGTGCCAAAAAGGACTGTTGTGGTTTAACCCCAGCCAGCAACCAAGCCCCACACAGACGTTCACTCACTCTCCCACCAGGGGGATCAGAGAGAGAAACAGAAAGATAAAATATGGAAAATTCATGGATCTAGATGAAGATGGTTTAATAGGGAAAGCAAAAGTCATGCACACAAACAAAGCAAAACCAAAGAATTAGTTCACTATTTCCCATGGGCAGGCAGCCTCCAAGACAGCAGGGCCCCATCACGGTACTGGTGATTGGGAAGACAAACTCCATCATTCCGCTCCATTACCTGGGTGTGACAGTGTGAAGAGCAGAGAAGGGCTTCACTCTGTAGAAGCCCTGCTCAAGAATAAGAAAAACATCACTATATTAACAACCCTGTGTCCGGCATAAAACCAAAACACAGCCCCATACCAGCCACTGTGAAGAAAATTAACTCTACCTTAACCAAACGGAGCACAAGGTGTAAACAAATGATAGGAGAAAATTAAATCTCTACTCAAAAACATGTCAATGAGAATCCACTTATGTCTTTAAAGCTTTATTTCTTGTTCTTGAAAGAATTCAAGCCTGGCAAAAATCAGTAATAATCTTTGTTTCTTGTTTTTCTTTTTCTAGATTCAGAAATAAAGTTTGTTTACAGGTCTCACAACCTGAAGTGTTACCCAGCCTGCTAGTGGTAAAGATCACAGCTGTGGGTTCATAGGAACCCAGGAAACACAAGCACACAGAAATTTTATTGTCTGAATTTCCCTACTTGATTAGACATGATCAGAAGTATAAAAAAATCACTACTGGCAAGTATATATATATATTATTAATACAGCAAATATTGGTATATACATATATTCAGCTATTTTATTATCAGCAATAGTGTGGCAGTAATCAATAACAGCAACAATCAACAGTATTGCAGCAATAATAGAAACAACAGATAACTGCAGCAACAATTTATAAAATTACAGGTTACTACAAACTTATCAGTAGTAAAGTACTTATCAATAATGTAAGAGCAAATACAATAGTTTAATTATATGAATATATGCAACAGCAAAGTGCATTAAACAGATTTCAGAAGGGGACCAAACCCAGAGGGGACTCAGCTGTCCCAGAAGTGGGAGAACTAACTGAACCAACCCCAGGGGAAGCCCCAGAGGGGAACAATTCCACATGAGTTTGGAGCCAGCTGAGTGTCCCTGTGAAGACTCAAGATCCCATAAAATGTTCACACAGACTTTTGAAGAGAGGGAAATCTATATGCAGCTCAGGGAGTTCCCAGCAAGAGAAGTTCCACTTTTGATGAAAAATAAATAATTATTTTATTGTAGAGGCATAAGAGGTCATAGGACACTACCACTTCAAGCAGCAAATAGATGATGACAATTTTTTCAATTCGAACCCAATAGATGGTGGTATTTTCTGTTCTATGGGATGAAATTTTTATTTTTCCAGACTGTTTTCCTGTTCTTGCTGTTAGAGCAGCCAGTTGCAGTTACTGATTCTTACTTTCTCATTATGTTTTCCCCTTTTCACTAACTATTTTTCACCTTTTCAGACTATAAGTCACTGTTACAATTCTGTGGGATTTGGCTTATGGCTGGTACCTCAGGATGTATCTAGAATGGTTCTAGGTACCCAACTGTACTTGAAAGGAACAGGTTGTGCTCATAAAGGATGCTTTTGTTTCATAGGCCTGGTTCCCAGTCTAACAGTTCCAGTCTGGCAGGCATTTTCACCGTCAGTATTTCAGCAAATATATTTATTTCAGTATTTTTCCCTTTATAACAAGAACCATAACTTCTTTATGACTCCTCACATCAGTAAAAAATAAAATAAAGTAAAATAAAGTAAAATAAAATAAAATGAAAGAAAAAAAGAAAGAAAGAAAAGAGGCATGCAGTGATTTATATACCCTTTCCTGTACTGAATCAAGAACTTCGTTTAAAGACTTTTGTTCTTACATTTATCTGTTACTCATGAAAGAAAGTGATGATAATACAACCTTCATTCTGCCCTTGTCTTTAAGGTATGATATATCCTTTTCCCAGGTGGTCAGAGATTGTTCTTCATTTCAAGTAATACTTCAGCCAAGGCAACAATTTTTCCAGAATGGCCAGCAGAGTCTTCCCATTAACAATCAGTTTAGATTCTAATTTTGAATAATTACCTGATGGTAAATGCTGCCTTACACTGTTCTAAAAGTCATCATAAAGAAATGGCAAATATCCTCAAAGTCAGTCCTAAATGAACTATGACGAATATGTATAAGCTAATGAGAGAATTTAAGACACCTTAAAATAATGGTTTATTTCAATTATTTAGAGGGTGTTTTTTTCAATTCAAGTCTCAGAAGAGAAAAGCAAAAATGTATGACTGTCATCAGGAGACAGCCTGAAAATATAATGATGCTTTTCAGTAATTACACTACATAAAAGATGGGTATTTATTATCAGTTTTTCACAGATGTCTTTGATGTTCACACAGAGTCTGTAATATTCTTTAAGAAAAGGAGAAATCTCAAATCCATTCAAACTATTTCTAAGAATAAATGTTGGCAAGCAGCCCTCTGAAATTTGTGGACTACTCCAGAAACACTGCATTTTTTTATATTTGTGGATCTCAAAAGAGAAAATTAAAGAATTCTATGAATATTTACAATGCAATGTATAAGAATCTTTTTGTTTTCAGTTGACATGACATGTCAGACCAGAAGAATGTAAGAGGAAATCTCTAAATCACAACTGAATGCATGTTAGAAGAGAGTTTTTGGGAAAAAAATCATCATACACTTTCCCTGTTTTTTATCGATTGTTGATTCTTGTTGTCCACTGAAAGCAAGAGATAATATGTTAGATCTTTTTTTAGATACCATATTATCATTTTAATTCAACAGAAAGTTGCTTTAAAATCAGTACTCGTTTACTTTGCAATTAATGACATACATTTTGCCTTTAAATTTCAAGCTTATCTTAAGCAGAGTAGGACTAAAACCACATCATAACACGAATTTAACAATTCAAATTAAATTTAATGTTTTAAAAGGGTTCTAAAAAAATGAACTGATTCTCTAAGGATGAGGTCTTGCACACACATAAGTAGAATGCCTTGAAGAAGTATGAGATAGGAATGACTGGATAAATGGAAGGTTTGCAATGCTTCAGATTATGGTGCGTAACAATGTAAAGAGGACTTAACCATGCTTAAAGCAGTTTTTCTTTGCAGTTGAAACAAACTGCAAGACTGGTACAATTGTCTTCAAACACATAAATAATAGGTTTAAAAGGCAGGAATCTGAAATTCTTTCTGGAAGAAAGAGGAAATAGGGATGATACATAAAAAGTACAATAGTTCAGATAAAACAGACATTTTGTATCTATATGCAATATGTTCTTGAGCTCTTTACTTTCTGAGGTTTCTGTACACTGAATACAGTACTTCATAGGTCTGTGCTTGTCATCCTAAGTGACAAAAATGACAAAATGATTAGGTCAGCTTTCCAGCCTTTATTGAACTATTTGGGGGTTATCAGAAACAATATGGCACAATAAAATGAAATATCACATTCCCTTTTTCTTAATTTTCATATTACAAAACAATTTGATAAAGGATTCTTTAAACATTCAGACTAAAACATCCCAGCTTCATAATATTAATCAAGATAATAAATTTGCTTTCAGAATTCAACATAGAAGAAACTATTATTTTCCAGAGACTGCAGTAAAACATTGTGTTTACTGTACAGACCTAAAAGACCTAACCCTACTGGATTCAGACTCTAGAGAAGGCTTAGACAAATTATTCTGTAGTAAATATTTTTAAATTACAATTTAATGTTTAATTCCTGGAGAAATAGATAAAACATTTCCTTGCAAATTTCTAAATCATATTCAGTTGAGATCAAGCAGTGTAGAGCATTGTGATGTACTTAACACACCTTTCTGAAGAAATTATTAGTAAGAGAAAATTTTGTGACAAGTTCCTTAACGCTGCTCAGCTGGAAAAGTAAATACATGCCTCTGACAGAATATACACTTCCATCCATTTAGACTTTTACCAGTCACAACAAATTTACTGCAAATTCAGCAAATTCAGAAAAAAGACCTTTGATCTCTTTAACATTTTGTGTATTTTTACTTAAGCATTGAGTAAAAGTTAAACACATGCTTAAGTAACGTGTTAGCTTAAGGACTAAAAGAGGAGCCCTGAGGAATTTTAGTGATGCTACATAGTTCATGCCATTCCTAACAGTATCATTTTCACTATCATTTCAGTATAAGCTATGTTTTCACTACAAGTTATTTCACTATTTTCACTGTAACCAAAACAAGATCTTTCTACTAGAAAATATTCAATAGAATCAAAAAGAAAATATTGGAGTGAAAATGACTGGTAGCTGCAAATTAAGCTCAATTTATAGAACTAAACATGCAAGGCTAGCTCAGATGATGTGCACATATATGCAAGTTTTAAAAAATTTATCATTTAGACAGAATATTTTAAGTACATATTTAAGCCTTCAGGAACATAGAAACACCAAAATGAGTCTATCTGCCATAAAAAGGTTTAAGATTTGCAATGAATAATAGATCTTTACTTCATATTCAATATTTAGGATGTATTAAGTTAAAAAAAAAAAGACAGCTCTATTGACAAATATTCTGTGAACTAAATTTAAAATCTCAGTTTTAAATTAACTAGACAAGTTGTATAAAGTGAGTGATCTCACATTGTAAAAGGTTACCTCATGATAGAAGCATTTAATTAATTTTAGATATGAAAATTGGATAGGAAAAGGTCATAGAAATACTTAAACATAGCATAATCAGGTAATTAAGTCTGATAATTCAGATCATCATTGAATGATTAAAATTCATGATACTAATACCTGATTAAAATAAATATTTTTTGATCTCTACATAATTGCCTTCTATGGTAAAACAACGAGCTGTGTGGATGAGGGGAGAACTGGGGATATGATCTGACTTGATTTCAGTAAGGCATTTGTTCTGATCTCTCACACAGTTTCCTTGCTAATGAGCTGCTAATATATGGACTGGACAGAGGAATAGCAAAATTGATGGAAATTGAATACACACCAACTTTGTGGATGGCATCAAGTTGGGAAGAGAAGTACATGAGTCAGGACAGATGAGTCACATGCAGTGTGATCTCTGCAGGCTGGAAAACAGACCAGCAAGAACTCCATAAAAATTAACAAAATATAAATGTGAAATCCTGCACTTGGGACAGAATAATCTCTGTATCTAAAGGCTGGGGTCTGATAGCTGAAGAGCAAATCTTATTAAAAGGTCCTGGGATTCGCAGGGCTCAATATGACTCAGAAGTATGTCCTGGAAGCAAGGAAGGGCAACAGCTTCCAGGTGTCAACCTAAAAAATGTAGCAGCAGACTATGGGATGTGATTATTCCACACTACTTGCCATGTGGTATGGCACACATGGACTTAGGTTTAACAGAAATGTTGATATATCCATACATGACTGCCAAGATGATGACATATCTTGGGAAGATACGAAGAAGTTCAA
Organism: Leptocoma aspasia; assembly: GCA_013399835.1. Taxonomy (NCBI): domain Eukaryota; kingdom Metazoa; phylum Chordata; class Aves; order Passeriformes; family Nectariniidae; genus Leptocoma; species Leptocoma aspasia. The sequence continues at coordinate 562,856 of VXAX01005193.1, read as the reverse complement.
GGAACTAGGTCTGTTCCACCGTGACAACAGAAGTCTGGTCTGGTATAGATGGAGGGGAACCATATTCCAATCACACTCATTAAATTAAAGATAGTTACAGAGAAGATGGATGAATATCTTCACAAGGATTCACAGTGACAGGACAAAATTCCACGGGCACAAGCTGTATTAAGAGAAATTCTGTGTGAAGATAATAAATACTTCATTGTGACAACCAATAATCATTGTCATAGGTTGCTTGGAGAAATGATGGAACCTGTCTCTCCAGAAGTGCTCAAGATTCAGCTTGACAAGGTGCTGGAATTGGGCTCTGGAAAAACTAACTTAAGGCCCTGCTTTCAACAGAATTGTGGACCAAATGGGCCCTGGAAGTCTATTCCAAACTAGATATTTTTATGGTTCTGTGATTCTACAATAAATTATATCCACAAAGATCTGTTTTCAGATGTTGCTGGTACTTATTCATTTTATTCCCCTCTTAAACAAGCGTAGATACTTTGTCAAATCTTTTGGAGAATGTTTATAGACATATTAAAGAGATTCATCTTATCTTAAAATGCACCCAAAGGAATAAATACCTGACATATAATGAGGTGATATGATTATTATTTGTCTGATCCATATGGCCACACTAATCTAGAAGTTAACACAAATTCTTTTGGTCCTTAGCACTAGCAAATTAACAATAACTGCATAGTAATTTGGAGGCTGTGGTATTCTTTTCTTTCCTATCATGCTATTCAATCGTACAGCAGTACCTTAGGAAACCTTTTTTTTTTTTGATGTGTTGACAACCACTGTTGGTTTTCAAGAGGGAAAAACTCAATTTATCAATAGCCTTCATAAATAAATAAAATATTTTGCAACCTGTTGTTGCATTGGAAAGTTGTAATATCAGCTCACAAATAAGAAACTGAGTCACATAAATATGTCATAAGACACAGGTTGCCTGAAAAGTAACTTGCATGAACTAGTCTAACTCTGTTTAACACTTAAGGAAAACATGATGGCCCAAAACCTGTCAGTTTAATTGTTTTAAATTTTAGCATGCCCTCCAGCTGAAAATATTTTTTTTCAAATTAGAAATTGAGTTATTGATTATAAAACAGGAAACAAACTGGGGAAAGCGTAAAATGATAAACAAAGATGATATTGACAATCTATCTAGTAATTTCCCTACCTTTGGGAAATTATGTTGGAACCAATCTTTTCAATTCACACTCTTTATTTCTTCAACATTGACACACTCTTGTTTTTATTTATTTATATTCTTGTTTCCCAGTTTTTTCTCTGCAGGAATTGAGTTTCAATGACATATATATCTTACCACAAATGATTCACTTTGTTGTTTTCACCTCCCCTTTCCTGTGTTTTCTTTATCTCTTGTGTTGATCTTTTTCTTAAACCTTTTTAATGTAAATGAAACATTCACTACTTGGCCTTAGGCTGTTTCATTGTAAATTAAGAATTCTATTTCATCAGGGGATGAGGGAGGAATGATACACTATTTTCAAGACTGGTACAATATTTAATAAATTGTGCATATAAGTATGTACTTTATATAAATCTTGTGCAATTCAGTCTCCATATCACCTTTACTTTTCCAGTGGCATTTTTACCTCTCTGTTACTAATATGCTAGTTCTGAAAAATACTAGTTTCAGAACACTCTTTGCTAGGCTGTGACTCCCATTTCTGCTCCTTTTTTGTTTTTTTTCTGCATATCACAAGTTATACCACCACCTCCTCCCAAAAATAAATATTATCACAATGAACCAAACAAAAAATTCATCAAAATTAAATATTCCCTGATGTTTTTCTGAAGCAGAATTTCCCCCTTCACATTATTTCCTCACTGATATAACTGAGTTTTAGGAAAGATGTTATTTCAAAATATTGAAGACACAACTCTAATTAATAGAGATGAACATCAGTAAGACAGTCCTGGGTATTCAAACAATTTCTTTTATTAAAGCCTTTGCTTTTCACAGACTGTAGTCCTTGACTGTGACTACCACCATCCCTATTCAACCTCCTCACTAGTGACTGATGAATGCCTTTCTGCAGATATATAGCTAGTTCTGACAAAAAGGTACATGCATGTTTTTTGCTGGAAACACCTGTACCTAATTTAGTCATTCAAAGTTTGATTTGAATTCGATTGTGTAATAGCCCATTTAAGTAAACACAACAATACTATTCCATCATCCTCACAAAACATTTTGGAAAGGTCTTCCTCCCACTGTCTTTCCAGGGAGGCAGTGCATTATATTGTGCCACAAAAAATAAGATGAAGAAAATTTTCAAAAAACCCCAAAACTTCACACTTTTTCCCCTACATCCCGCAGTAACTTCTTAAAGTAACTGTATAATAGTAAGACTTGAGTCAGTTGGCTAAACAGAAGCTGTAGAGAAACTGATTTGCCTCAGGATACCCAAAAGCATCTGATCAGCACGGACAAAAAAGGGGTTTGTACTTTACTGGATTGCAGGAAAGTACAAAACAAATAGGCTATCTTTGGACAAGCCCATATTGCAGCTGAAAACTGTTTAGTCAAGTCAGTCCCCATCTTGTTGTCCCTTCTCATTGAAATAGAAAGATAAATGTAAGCTTGATGCTCTGCCTTTTATGGAAATCTTATATTTTCACAGCAAAATAAAAGAAAATAAGAACTATACATATAGTAAGAATAATTTTCAAGTCTAAGTAAAATTAAAAATTAAAAACAATGAAAAGATTTTTCTTTTCTTTTTTTGTAAGGCCAGCTCAAGGAAGACTATATGAAAATGTAATTTTACTCTTCTCCAGGATTTCATTCATCTACTTCCCACCTACCCCAAAAGTTGATAGACTGAAATAAATGAAAAACTTTGGTATGAAGAGACATTACTAGAGTATGACTTATCAGTCATACACATATTTCAAAAAAACTTAATTTGTATAATTCTTATCAGTTTTCCAGAATTTTTCAAAAGGTTCTATTTTTTTGGATTCTATATCACAACCTTTGGTTTACTGAAACAAAAGTGTGACTTGAATTCTTTTGAGATGGTAAAACTCTAGGAAAAATGTTCCATTTATGCTTGCTTTTAGAAGTACACTTGTTTCCTGGATTTCAAAATCGGAATCACATTAAGTATTTATTTTTTCCCTATATCTATACTGGTGTTTTACTTGGGACACTTAGCCCAATAAGGACTCACTCTTTTTTGTTCCATGCAGTGAAATTTCTCTGCATGGTCCTCTCTTTCTCCTGTAGCTTTAGACTTTTAAGTTCTATCTTGATATATGTAGAGGGCATTATTTTTATAAACAGCATAACTAATTCTGTTCTCTTTATCTGGAATGTTCTAATTGACATTCTCAGGTGTTTCCTCTTTATCTGGCCAACAGTTTCTCCATCTCTTCTAACATTTCAATATTATCAATATTCATGTTTCTAGTCTATCAGTACTGGGGCTCTGCATATTTGTTTCAAGCTGTATGGAATAATTTCAGAATGACTCTGATCTCAGAAAGCACTGGAAAAGTTTTGTTTTACTTTAACCTCAGCAAAAATACTTATCAGAGATTTTCCTATATTGTAAATATCTTTGTGGTCAGGGATTTTGACTACATTCCATAGAACTGTCTTTTCTATCTTTTCCTTTATTTCTTACTATATTGCTACATAATATGTTAAGTCTCCCAGACTTCAAAGGTTAAAAAAAAAAGAAAAAAAACATCTCACAGAAAAAAAATCTCAAACAAATCAGCAAGGGAAAATTGAAGGCGTGCAATAGAAGACGACCTAACAATTTTTAGCTGGTATGAATAAAATCTACCCATGATTGTAAAAATATAATGAAAATTCAAGGCAGAATCTTTGAGTGAAAACAGAAAAGGAAACTGTTTTGAACTTGGCAGCTTAATGACTCTGGTTTATAACTGTTCTTTCACCTCTCCACTCTATTTCCTTTAGCTATGTGGGGTTTTTTTCTTTTTTTTTTTTCTTTTTTTTCCTTCCCCAAATAAAGAGAAGAAAATTTAAACCAAAAAGTGCTTCTTAACATTCAACGTTATTTCATAATAAAATATACTACTATGCAGAATATTTCTCACACTTTTTGGATTAGCATTGCATGCTGAAGGAATATGTTCCTTGTGAACATTAAGTGTCTAAACATCTGCTGGACAAAAAATATCATTTTAAATATTTTTATTTACATTATTTTACTAAGCTAGGGCTCACATTTCATGCCTTGGTGGTTTTAAAGTTGTTTATTGCTCTATTTTTCTTATCACAGGGGAACATGTTGAGACTTCCTGTCACTTATCTGTCTTCAAGGACTTGTGTACAGGTCTTATATAATTTTTTTACAGAAGATACAATGCCTTTGTTTTCACGCCACCAGAGAGCACTGTTGGATCGTTAAGATTTGGCTTTTTTTCAGTCTAGATGCTAGCTTAAGTAATGAGAACTAAGGATTCAAACAAAACTTCACTAAATATTCTTCCTTACCTCATGACAAATGTAATGAGCACGTAAGGCACAATAAATCAATTGGCATCTTTGTATTTAAAATTCTGCATTCTTTCAACATTCTTTCCTTTTATGTAATGAAAAGACTGGTATTACCAGAGTTACAACTAGTGATACAGGTTGTACTATTAATTTTCATAAATTTTCACTCACTAGTCCAGCTGTGACTTGTATCACAGGACAACTGCAAAGATCACTTCTGGTTCCTCATTCAAGGGAACAAAAACATCCCTTACTGCCACGGTAAATAACATAACACAGAGCTGGAAGTCATGCTGCAAAAATACCTTGCCACTGTGCCAATCACAGGTGATTAATGCAACAGTCATGGCAAAGATCAAGGAAACTGTGCTCAACAGGAATAAAGGTCACAAAGTCACCTTTAAAGGAAAAGCAAGAGAGTAGTAGCCTGGTCTTCTAGTTTCAGTTTTTTTAAAACTGGGAAGTAGAAATCTTCAGTAGGTTGGGAAGTCATTCTGTGTGTAGGTACATGCACTTGTGCCTATGCCAACATGCACATGTATATAGTCTTGCATAAAATACACACAAGTATAACACATTGATGTATTTTAAAATCTCTTAACTTTGCAAGGAAGCTAAGCTCCTTTTTCTATGTGGTTATGAAACTAAGTTTTACACCAAATTGACCAAGCATAGTTTTGAGACATTTTCATAACTAAAAAAGGAACTATTAAGTGGACCACACAGCTACTTAACCTCTTGGTGTTACACAGTTTTAGCATTTCAGTTTTGAAGCCATTTTCAGGCAATGTTTAGGATTTTTCTAATACAGGGGAATAAAGACTATATAAGGCCTTAACTTAGATTGAAAATGTTCCATTTAAATTTAAGTGTATACATGCATTTTTATTTTAAAATTTGGTGATTAAAAATATTGGAGGAATTCAAATTAACTTACTTTAATTATGAGATTTCTAATGTAGTCACATAAGCAAAAAAATTTGTAGAAGTGCTTCTAGAAAATTAATGGATTCTAGGAAAAATTCTTCTAGGAAAATACATGTCATAGTTTTCTTACACCTAAACTTGATTTTTTTTTTATTGAGGAATATTTGTGAGAACTCTACTTTTCTTATAGTAGAAGACAATTACTCTAAAATTAACAATACTGAATATCTTGATTCCACCCTTGGTTATCCATTTTATTATAAGGAAGTTATTCCGAAATTATAATATAATGGCTGAGTGTTAAATGTTCTTACCATATTGAGGCTTGGATATTGAAATGCATATGTATCCATTCTACTGATAATTTCTAAATTTAAGTTGTAGCACACAACAGAAAAAGAAAATCCTGTTTTCCTTTCCTCAGTATACCTTACAATAAATTCTAGAGTGAGAAAGACTGCAAAATCATCTTTCATAGCTCCTGTAGTATAAGGTTTAACAGCCTTTTCTTTTTGATGCATCTGCTAAGTAAGCATTTTTCTTTCTCATCATCATAAAAAAAATCTACTCTGCATGAGCTTTCTCCTGTTATCCACAACCAAGGTGATACAGACTATATTGAACTTATTTGAGATTTTCCACTGGCATGCTTGTTTCCACAATACTAATGCTTCTCTGTCTATTTTGAGCTTTTATCAGTTAAAATGTGGATCGGAATTTTTGCTTGAGTAAGGACTTCAAAATATCTATATATTCAAATGAGAAACAGGACAATGATAATCTTCTTAACCTGTTTTTGTGATTATTGCATTTTCTGTTATTGGAGGTTTTTCATATCTATATAATGCATTATTTATGTTTTAAAATGTTTTTAAAGACCGTAAAACTCAAAGTAGTGAAAATATGTTGTCTATAAATAACAGAGTAGAATCATAGAAATGTTAAGGTTGTAAAAGACCGCTGCCACCTCCCTGAACACCCTGTTATCCAATGCATCCTTGGTATCAAACCTGAAACTCTGTAGCGCATCTTGACACCATTTCCTCTTGCTCTGCTCCTTGTCACCTGGTAGATGAGTCTCACCCCCACCTGGCTACAGCCTCCTTTCAGGCAGTTGCAGAAACCAGCGAGGTCACCCCTGAGCCTCCTTTCCTCCAGGCTAAACACCCCCAGCTCCCTCAGCTGCTCCTCATCAAATTTGTGCTCCAGACCCTTCATCAGCTCTGTTGCCCTTCTCTGGATGCACTCCAGCACTTCAGTGTCTTTTTTAAAGTAAGGGGCCCAAATCTAGGCACAGGATTTTAGTTATGGCCTTTTCTTGCTGTGAAGGTGATTAACCATTGGAATAATATACACAAGGAAGGTGTGGATTCTTTACTGCGTGACATCTTATAGAAACTGAACACCTGTTGAGAACATATATTTTAATTTAAATGCAGAATTTTATTATGTCTACATGTCTACATCTCAGGATTTTTAACTTTAAATCTTTGTGATGGCTACAAGGTAACAGGGGAAGTAGCAGCAGAATCAGCATTAAAAAAGTTATATCTGTAGTTCAAGAGATTCCACTGTCTACCTCTTAACAGATGCATTGGGAAAGTGTAAACCAAGATCTTGAGGTCGACAGAAATTTTGGTCAGAGTTTGAAGGACACTGTTTCAAACCTGGTTCAATTCACCGTTTTTGAATTAAGAAAGTAAAAAACCCCAAACTTGTTTTGTGAGATTGCTTTTAAAACCACACCTGTCTCTGTTCAGTATAACTTGAAATCAGTAGTTCTATTTAACTTAAACGAGAGAACTTCAACTGCATACACTGCCACCTTAAGTGTGATAAGCAGGAGATGACAGTAGTGTTTACAGGCAAGCCCAGTTCAGTAAAGGTGTTTCCAAAGACAGGTCAGATCCTCTGACAAGATTTATTAAATTTATTGAAGTAATGGGCTATGTTTTAGGAGAGTTTAAATGTAAGAACAAAGGACCTTCGGCCACAGGCTAGTCTATCATCTTTTTACTTTGTGTCATCACAACAGGTCTCATGTTCTTAAGTCAGGTTTTAATATCCTTCCCTAGTAATTAATGACTTGTTCCAATAGGGTCCCAACTCTACATTTTTACACTACCCTGTGGGACTGGTAAGTTCCTGTTATAATAACTTATTTCTCCTTTCTGAAAATCCTTTCTCAGTAATGGCATTAGAATTAAAATTTTCTCCACATCACTTGTGAAAATCAAGTATTAAAAAGAATCTTAATAACTGCAATCATACTTTAATCCAAAACCATTCTTAGTAAAGCTCTTTAATCAAAATTCTTTCACAATGGTGGCAAAAAAATAGAACTAGATTTATGAACTTATTTTAAATTACTTCACAGCAAAAATAGGTCAGTGGGATGCAAAAATCCCACTGTTCTTATCCAACTAACTTTGTCTGTTGCTTTGAAACTTTGCATTCATTCAAAGTCTTGCACTTACAAAGTCTTTAAATTAACTTTTACTCAATAACCCACTTATACATTCTTAGGTAAAGACCTTCACACTGATTGCAAAATCTGCTAGCTTGAAGAAATTATAATGGTAAAGTCATCATATTTGGAAAGAATAAAGTGATGTGCAATTTGCATTTGATGTAAAAGTTAAACAGACACCTTTCTAAGCAAGCAACTGCACTGACACTGTTCAGACATCTAAGTCTTGCTGAAGTAATTTGTGTGTGTTTCTGAATCCACAATCCTCTCTAAAACACGAAAATGTACTTCTCTCTTCTGCTTTTCTTGTCATCTGTTTTTCTGCTGTGCTCTAGGCAAGAACAAAGCTTGTCACCTTGACCCTTTTAGAAATGTTAATGATTTCATATTGAAGGACAGACAGTATTCCATAAAATATAGAGAAGCACTGTGAATATACCTTCTAGAGCATGCAAAAGTTTAAAAGACAGTTTTAAAAATGCTAACAGTCCGCTGTGTTCCTGTAGAAAGAAAAAAACCCATTTATTATAATATGTATGTTCTTTAAATTTTACACAGTGAATCATCTAATTATAGGAATACAGAACATTTCTAAATTAAAAAAAAATTGCTTCCTACAAACACAGCATAAATGAACCCTAGTAGAACAATGAAACAGTCCCATTCCTTTAATTTCTCTTTTAGGTTGAAAACCTTTTGTCTTCTCCAGATTTAAAGGCATTGTATTCTCTTTCCTAGTTTCCTAGTTGTTATAAATCTTCTGTAAGATGCTAAGCAGCAGAGAAAAGCCTAAAGGAAGCTCAGTAACCTAAAATAATGTCTTCATGAAAGAAAAAATTTCTCTTACAGATTAAAGTATATAAAAATGCATAGCTTAACAGTTTATAAATTCAGTTCTATAGCTGTCAAACTTCCTTTTGACATAGCTAAGGCCCACTACAGAAACATAGTATTTTACACAGCAAGAACTGAGTGTATATCTCCAGTAACTCATAATGAACTATAAAAAGAAGGCATCTGTGATTTATCTCAAACTTTTAATGAATTAGGGACTTATTTCCTACTTTGCATGGACTGTTCCAGCAATTTATCTGCATTGTTGCTACCTAGTCACAGGATTAGTTCAAGTAGTTTACGGAAACAAAATATTTTGTAAAAAGCATCCACAGTACTATAGCTGCTATGTAAGGGATACAAATTAAAAGTCCTATTTTCATTAGTGTGCTGGTCTTGGCTGAGGTAAATTTTCTTCACAGTGGCTGATATGGGGCTGTGTTTTGGATTTGTGCTGAACACAGATTTGATAATACAGAGATGTTTTTATGGCTGAGCAGGGCTTGCACAGCAGCAAGCCATTATCTGCTTTTCTTACTGCCATGCTGACAAGGAGGCTGGGGCTGTGTGGGAGGCTGGGACAAGACACAGCCAGGACAGGTGACCTAAGGGATATTCCATTCCATATGACATCATGGTCAGTATATTAAGTTGGGTGAAGAAGAAAAAAGGGGGGACATTTGTAGCGTTGGTGTTTGCCTTTCCAAGTTGCCATGAAGCGAGACAGGGCCCTGCTTTCCTGTGGGTGGCTGAACACATGCCCCTGGGAAACACCTCACGACCAACTTTTTCAGGATTACCACTGAGTAAAAATAATTTTTAAAAATATTTCATATTTGATTGTTTGACTGACAATAGTGCAAGACTATAATAAAATTGCTATATGAAGGCAATTTTCCCAGTTACCAAACTCTTATGATCATGATGGCACTACTTTTAGAATCACTTATCTCTTATTGCTCCCATTAACTCTTAAAATATTTGAGGAAAGAAGATAGGCTGGCTATCTAAACAGGGTTCAGAATACAGCTCTCAGAGGCAGATATTTACTCAGGAAAGACAACTCTGAATATCTACATGAACATAAAATCAGTCATCCATGAATATTTTAGGCTTAGCCATCTTATCCAACAGTCCAGAAAACCTGTAAGCACTCAAAGAGGATTTCTCAGACCTCAGTACCAGACACTCTGATTATATTTAAGTGGCAAAGATTTCATCCCTATGTTTTTTCAAATTTATGTTTATGAGAGTGTAGTTATTATTTTAGAAAACGTGTATTTTAATATTTTTATTATAGGGTATTTTCCAGACTCTGGATAAGCAGCATACTGTAGAGAAAATGGAAAAATCTAAAGCCAGGAAACAGTCTTCTTTAGGAAGATGTGGATTCAGACCGTGTAGACCAAGCTGGAGAGAGCACTCACATAGCCCATGACAGTTTTTAACCTCTAATGAAAACCTTGACACTAGCATGTCCTCCTTGTGTGGCTGAAGGAGAAGAAAACCTGGGAACTAACGAGATGGAGCCAAATGTGTGACTTAAGTCTCTACATGACGAAAATTGTGACAGCCTTGGGATCTTATTTCCTAGAGAGGTTTTGCTTCATTCTTGTGTTGGTGCCAAAATTCATTTTAGTGCATATCCTGTTACAAACATTTTGGGTGTCAACTGCTGTGAATGTCAGTGCTGGAAACCTAGATCTCACTCTTCACTGCAACTTACTCACCAGGACTAGGAATCCTTCTTCCTAAGCCAAGACTTTTGGCAGCACAACGTTGTGCTGTTTGGGTTCTGTGTACAGTTAGATTTGATTATGTAAGGAGATTTTTTCAATGTTCCCAATAGAGGTATTGATAGAAGACTTAGCTCCCAGAATAAACGCACAGTGAAACCTCTCTATTGGTGAACTTCAGGTATTTGGGTGGGGTTTTTTTAAGAATGATGGTAGGTTTGTTTTTGTTCTTGTTTATTGTTAAAAAAAAAAAAAATATATATATACGTATATGTATTATAGTTACTGTACTTCTGGTACAGCCTTATATATAATCTCAAATTTTAAAAAAGTAATTATTCAAAAATCCAGCATATATTGTCTTTGTGCTTTTAGTTTGCATTCTACTATAGCCTGAAGCTTACGCCTCTTGTAAGTCACATTGTTCTGTTGTTAAAGAGACATTACAATACAATGGAATATCAATAAAATATTGAGGTGCACTTCCTAAAGATTTTGAGGAAAAATTCAGTAAAGTGAACATGGAAAAAATTAAAATTATCTCTTTATTTAATGAGGCACAAATCAAATCAAGTATCTGCAATCTAAGATAGCTCAAACATTCTACAGGAATATTAAAAGGACAGAAATTAGTTTAGAAATTAACGTATATTACAGAGATTTCATTTGTTGCTATGCTGTAGCTAACAAACTCTTTTTTTTTATGTCTGTACATCTGAACAGCAGTACCTGGATCCACACAAAGATATAACATCATTAGGCTGAACTTTATAAAAGGCCAAGTTACCACTGTTTTTCAATGATTACTGAATATTAATGTCCTTTTGGCTTCAAATATGTTAATTCTATGCTACACAATCATTTATTGGGATGATACACAATGTAATTCTTGGGAAGGGGTTAATTTGCAAAAGATAGTTTTGAACTTAGTTCTTGAAGTGACTCACTTATATTTTTTCCATTTCATTTCAAAAAACCCAAATGAACAAGGATACATGCATATATTTTTTAGGCAAATCAATAATTCCTTTTGTTTTCAGAGGTGCTATGAGCGGTTTAAAAATACACAGTCTCTCACCAGGTGTTGTCATTCTGCAGGTGTGTAAGTCATGCTACCAAAGCTGTTTGCACACCTGCATGACTGGATGTGCATTAATCACCTGGTCAAACACATTCCTTTTCATTTGATAGGCACACATCCCTTGCTTGATGGATGACACAAATTGTCTCAATTCACATCATCCCATGGCTCTTGTTATATTGAGTAAGTGTGTATCGATTGCATGGTAGAAACCCCTTCTTCATGAAGTGCTAACAAGTTAAGCATATGTTCAGTAACTTTTTTCTCCAAAAAACATGTGGCCTCTTTCCTAAGAATGTAATAAACAATAAATTCTAGGCAGGATTATTAGCAGGTTTGCAGAAAAACGAGACTGAGAATTTGTGAATTAATGGGGGGAAAAAGCTGAATTCTCTTTGCTATTAATTTCATAGATGGCAGGATAAAGCTTCATTTGTGATAATTTTTGAAGCTTGTGGTGTTTTGGTTAGGATTTTTTTTCATAAATAATAAATAAATAAATGACACGCTGTAATACAAGCTATTCAAGGAAATCCCAAAGTCATCTAAAAGGAAAATTTTTGAACTAGTCTTATAAAGTCCTAACAAAATATGGAATTACCAGTAGCAGCACAGTGGTGAATAGGAAACCTTCTGGTCATTGGAGGCTGCCAAACCTGCCATAACTCTGAGCCATTCCTGTTTGTCTTGAACCTCTATTCATGACAAAAACACAAAGGAGAAATTAACAATTTCTTCTTGTGATAAGTTGATAGAGGATGCTTTGGTATATGTATGCAAAGCGTAGAGAAGAAGTAATGTATAAACAGTGGAAAAAAAAGATCCAGTGGTTGAAATTGTAAACTAGAAGTAGGTTTAAATTTCTCAACAACTATCTCTTTTTGGGATAATTATATGTTCACAAGAATGACTTCATGGCTTTAGCCAGAGCTGAAAAATAAAAGAGTCTTTGATATTCTGTTCTGGGTCACCTTGTTTTGTGCATTTCTTTCTTGATTTCCACTGGCTTTGCTAACATCTGAGTCTTGTTTTAAGCTTGCTGATTGCATTGAGTTTGTATTTGCTACGCAATAAGCTGGCACTAAGAAGGATTTTGATCTTTAATCTGGTTCAAGGGATGCTAAGCAGCTCTGATTGCAGCCATAGGCAATACATGTACTAAATGAGATTGAAGGACAAATTAAAATAAATAATGTTTGAGTAAATCACTTTGTCCCAGTTAAATGCATTTAACGATTTCATTTTCCCTTGCAAAACAGGTTTTAAAGAAATTAACAAGTGTTTTATTTTTTTCTGATGTAAGTATAATGAATCTTTTTCCACACAGGAAAACCAGAGTCATTGAAGTTGTGTTTCTCCTGGATGTATTACAATAGCTTCAAACCTTTTGGGTAGAAAGCTGAAGAGAAGTCACAGATCTGTAAAATATAGCGCTGTATTTATTGCCAAAGGCAAAACACAGGAAACTGGTTAAATCTTCCTTAACAATCATACTTCACTGGAGTAATGATATTTTAGGCCTTTTGACTAACAGTAGCTCCTGCAAACAGACAATAGCAACTTTATACAATTTTCATTGCTCTAAGAAATAAAGTCTAGTAATGAATTAGGTAGAGAAAGAACAAGGAAATCTGTTTTATTTGATCTGGTCATTTTAGTAACATTCCACCTACAAATATTGACATTCTTTAGGGTAATATTTTCATGATGTCCTATATTTGAAGTAGAGAAAGCTAAAGAATAAACTAAAAAAATTGTCCGGTGTAATTAGAGAAAAAGCTAGAAAGGATAAAGCATATAGTTTAAACAATATATTACAAGAAGGAAACTAGTAAAGCAACTAATACTTTCCAGCAAATTATCTGTGTTAGGTAAAAAGACCTGATAATCTGATAGTTTTCATTTGTTGCTATACTGTAGCTAAAAAACTCTCTTTTTTTTATGTCTGGGCCACAATTGTTGGGCCACAATTTTGAGGAGAAAAAAATATAAACCTTACAGCCCTTTGGAACCTATGTTCATCAATTACTTATCTGCATATGAATATGTTTGAATAGTTCAATGTCTATAAAATATGAAATGTCAAAGCAGCATGTACACTTGTTTAAAACAGAAAAGTGGTTACAGAATGAATAAGATTCAGAATTTACTTCTACATTATATAATTTACTTCTGAATTATAGAATTCATAATTTAATACTGCCTTACTGCTAAAATTTTTTCTTTATCATCGTGTTAGAGATAACTGAAGGCTAGATAGATCAGATAGGCAGAGTAGTTTGGATAACTTCAAAAACATAAAGTTGTGGCTGGTGAACTTTTATATCAGCAACTTTACAGTGTAATATAATCTTTACGTATCAATACCAGAGTTACAGTACTTTCTTGGCCACTGAAATCAGCATGGATAACAGGGAGAATTTACATATGGGACACTATTTATTTTATCACATTCCACTGTAATTCATGAGTCCTGGTAGCTCCAAAACACATTTAGATCAACCAGTTTATAAAACTGCTTATTTTTCACTATTTTCTAAAATTAACATTGATTTGGTGAAATTTGTAAATTGTTAGAAGACAGAAAAATGTCGCAATGGGTATATCGCATTATGCAGTTGTGACATGCTGAAAGCATTAAATATAGACAAGTTACAACACTCAGTAGTCTAGGGACCCTAAAAATTTAATAAGCTGTAGCTGCAGGCAAGAATCTAGCAGCTGCAGGGACAGAGAAGGAGGAAGTTCTGATCTATTGGCAGCATGTATTTTGTTGGCAAAAGTAATGCATCTTCATAACTGTTCTTTCTGATTTGTTATTGAAAGTTCTGACAAATTTTCACCTAACACATATATCTATTTTTTTTTTTTTTAGTATCTTTTGCCATGGTTGGAGTAGACAAAAACTCATACTCCAAAAAATCTTATTTCAATGGTTAGGAAATATTAAGGAGCCCAATATTTATTCTTTAATATTATGAACATTGTCCTCTGTTCCCAATAAACTTTTTTGACCATTAGATTGATCTTGAACAGCATATCTTTTTCACAAATATTCAGTAGGCAGAATCTATGTTCAGGATATAGATAATGGAACAAGATGCTATTAAAATAAGATCATCAGTTCAGTCTTATGGTAGTCATGCTTAATAGTCAATGCATAAACAAAAGTCACAAGACATTCTTTTAGCTATTTGTTCAGATCTACACTTCAACTTTGTTCTCCAGTCCTGCTGGATGAGATCACATATCCTGTGAGCCTAGAATACTTACAGCACATGGGTTTTCTTTCTTACCACAGCAGTGATATTTGGGATTGCAGACCAAAAAGTGTTGTTCTTCACATTTCTGACCAACCTGGAATCTGCTTTAGCTGAAACTAAAAGAGCCTGAGTCTTTGTAACCAACCTGAGTTCCGAAAAAACCTGTGATAAATCAATAGTTATATTATGATGATGTGATGTCAGAATCTAACAGTTATGTGCTGTGAATGAAGAATTCAGCTTATAAAGTTGTTAGAAAAATCCCATTACAGAAGTCGCTCATTCTAGAAATACTTTACTCACTTTAGGCTGATAGTGCAAGAGATGAACAGGCTTTCCTGCTGCAGTTAAATTCTCCCTAGAAACACAGCTTTTTCTTGTTCAATTTAGCTAAAACTATCTTGGCAAGAGAACACCTGTGCTTAAAGATACAAAGGAAAAAAACACAAAAGAAAAAAGCAAAAAATCCCCTTTTGTATGTTTTTGGTTTTTGTTGGTGGTTTTGTTTGGTTGTTTGTTTGTTTGTTTTTTTTAGTTAGAGGAACAATATCAATACATTCTATTAATTGCATTGCAAAACACAGAGTCAAATTTCAAACACACTAGTTCACAACTGTTCATATTTTTTCTCAGTCCTGGATTGAGTGACATGCACTTTAAATTTGATGGGAAGCAAAGGTAAGATTAAGTTGTCTATATGGAAATCTCTCAGTTCACAGAAGAAATGCAATAACTTTAACAGCATACACTGCAATGTGACAGAGAGAATAAAAACTTCTTAAAAAGCTGTAGAGTTGAAAATATTATTTTTCAAATTTGTAGTGTGATGACCTCAGGCAACACCCATCCAACCTTTTTCTCACTCCCTTCTCCACAGAAAGAGAGAAAATAAAAAGATGAGAAGACTAATGGATAGACATAATGACAGTTTAATAGAAAAATCAAAGGCTGTGTGTGAAAGCTGAAGGAAAAAAAAAAAGAAATTACTTCAAAAGAGGAATTCATTCACAACATCCCACTGCCCTACTCAGTAGGCAGATGTCTGTCTGCATCCTGGAAAACAGGGCCACATATTACAGCTGCTTGGGAAGACAAATGTTATAACCAGTAACACATCTCTTTCTCATTTCCTGAGCGTTTATTCCTAAGCACAGCATCATACGGTATGGAATATCCCACTGGTCAATTTGGAGCTGCTGTCCTGGCTTTGATGCTCCCAGGCTCCTGCCTATCCTCAGCCTACTCACTGGGGCATTGGGCAGAGGAAGTGAAGGTGAAGGAAGGGAGAGAGAAAAACTTGACACTGTGCAGGTACTGTTCAGTAATAATAAAAAATCACTGGTGTGTTATCCACAGTGTTTTAGAAAGGAATTCAAAGCACAAAACACTATGGGCTGCTATGAAGTAATTTGACTCTATCCCAGTCAGACCTAGTATGAAATTCTGTCTTCCAAAAATGATCAAGGCAGATTGTGATTTATAGAGAAATTTTGCTTGGGACTATCATTAGTTCTCATTATTGTTATTGCTACAGTTGCAAGAACAATTTGAGTTAGAACTGTTAAAAGAAAAAAAAATTCTGTTTTTGAGGGAAAAAGTCCTTCCTAAAGTAAAACCTTGAAAAGGCTTACAGCTGAGCAAACAAGTATGAGATAATCAAAATGTTCATAATTTTTTGGCATAAACTCATGCACTAATGAATGAATATATTGCGTCTGGGATTTACACAGAGCAAGTATCAACATTGTCTCTCATGCATTACTTTACGTAGTTAGGCTAACAGCTCATTAAAATTCATAACTGTATTTACAAATGAAGAACACACTTTTGATCTTCCAGCCACTGCAAGCATTATCTACAAAAACAGCAGAAACACCAGACCTACAAGGAAGTCCAAAATATGCAAAGGTTTTATCAGAAAATACAGACATTATGTTTCCTGCACCTGTCAAATCAGTAAAGTAAAATTACAGCTATTTTCAAAATAAATGAAAATTCTCACTTTATGATTAATCTTATGCTAGGATGGCAATAAAGAAAAAGGTGGTAAAATGGTTTTTAGAGCTGGGATGAATGAAACAGACAAAATGAGGTGGACTTTGTTGAAGTATAAGATTAAATACTTCTAAGGTATCCGTCTAACCCCAGGTTCATACTCACCGGCAAAAAATATTTTTTCAGACTACAAGTACATAATGTTAAAATTTATATTTTAATGCTTTTTAAAATGAAATTCATCACCAACCATAAGAACTCCTTAACTATGAGTACTAGAATCAATCTATGCATAATTCCTGTAGGGAAACTTGACCTAAACAGAAAAAAATCCACTTGCTACATTATAAAAATCAGTCAAAGTACTAACAACACTTTAAATTGCATAAGCATGGAATAAATCTGCTGTAAGAGGTGAAATTATTATCCCTTTCACAGAAGGGGAGTGCTACATCACTCCTGAGATCATGAAGGGGTGCAGTGGAAGGGCAATACCTCTCTCACTAGATAGAAGATGTGCAATCATCAGAGAACAGGGGTTTTGCCCTCTCCTGCCAGGGCCCCTCTCCAAATACTCCTGCTTTACCAGCACTGTTCAAAAAGGCACCAAATTTGGAGTAAAATGGATCTCCAGTACAGTAAGTCCTAGAGATTCAGTTTCTCTACTGTATCTGTCTTTTGGTTGATTGTTTATACTTTAGAAGACAGGGCTAAAACATGCGATGGTTTACCAGATACAAATTCTACAGTGCTACAAGAATGACAAAAAGTGACATTTCTGGTGGTAGAATACTACTTTTTTTCAGACTCAATGGATCACAAAAAATTAGAGAACATTAGATGTAAATTACATTAAATTTGACTAATATGTCAAATGTTACTTTTTTACATTGACTTCACATTTTAAAAAATTCAACTAAATTTGAAAATGTCTAGGAAAAGGTGTAGATGTAATTTGAGCAATTCCTAGCTCAGTCAAAGAAATAATCCAAGAAAAAGTTAGGATAAAAAATTCATCTAAGTAGATAGGTACATAATCAGAAAAGTAGCTTTCAATTTGTATATGACATATAAAAAGTGATTTTATGGTCAGAAAATAAAAGTTTACTCATTTTATCATTGGGAAGAAAGAGCTGCAACACTAAGCAATGTACTAGCATAATAATATTCCTCTTTGTTTGTATTTATCAAGTTTTGAACTGAGCACCTACTAAGAAAAAAAGACTAATTAAAACTCTCTGCAACAGCATCCAGTTTATCTAGGATCATAGAGGAAAGGCTTACTATCACAATATGATTTGACAGTATAGGGTATTGATCAAAAGCAACATTGACATCACTGACCATGTTGAGCTATAAATTAGTCTTTTCTTATTCTTGTTCACAGTTATTGAGTGAAGACCCTCTTAAAATATGAAGGAGATTACATATCTAGTTACCTATTGCCAAATATTTTTCTTAAGCTTCCTCTCTCCTGTTCTTTGTTAATAGCTTGGCTTCCATACCATCAGGAAAAGGTGTTTTCAAGGAAGAATCAGAGGACAGAGTGCAAAAGTCACTTTGATCCAACTACCACCTAGGATTAGATTTGCTGTTTTAAAAAGGTTGTTAGAGGTAGTTTTACCTTCACTCTCCTCACAATTTAATGGAACATTTTTGTGGCCATCAGCACTGCTCCATTTCACCCTTTGTTGTTTGGTACTGATCCTCCACTGGAAAATCAATATTGTAGGGACCATCTTGCATTTTACTCTCACAGTGGAATGATAGCAAAACCTAAGAATGACAGTATTGAAGAATTATGTATTTCTCTAGCTGCTGAATAGGAAGAGTAATATTCAATCCTCTAAGAATTAACTTGGCAAAACTTCAAAAATGAATGAAATGTGCCCTTTAAAAATGTGTAAATAATTTCGCACCTGTGGTCTGTATTAATTTCACTTTTTGTATTCAAATAGCAGCTGCTATAAACTTCTTTCTAAAAAAATCCTGTATCTGTGGTTATCCATTGTGATGATAATGTAACAAAACATCGGTGAAAAATGTGACAGTAAATCTTAAAATCATTATGCAAGACAAGTCCATATGAAACCAGCTTTTCTCTGCTGGGTATAACAAACAGTTTTTAAATGAATGAGTGAAATTTATGTGACTATATCAGCTACCCAAATGCTGTATGACTCATTGGGAAGTTGTCACAGTAAAAATTCTGCCTGCTTTTCTAGGAAATGGCAGGAAGCAGATCACTTTGTATTGTGAAGATTCATAATGCTTCTAGTTTCTTTATTGCAAAATATTTCCATGCTCTGGTTGTAATTTGTAGGAAAGATTCTGGAAAATTAACTTTATTGAGTATCAGTGCAAGTATTTGCAAGCAATTTTACAGTGGAGTTATTTTCATGTATGACTTGAAAAAGGTGATTATTTAGTTTCTCACAAGTATTTTTTTCTTTTGCCCAATATGATGATACAACAAGGTATTTGTGAACGTCTTATGAACAGAATATTTGCAGATTTTAAGAAAATGAAACTCATACCAGATGATTTTAGTAATGATTTTGACAGCAGCAACAGTAAATGATAAATAAAGAAGTCACAAATTAGCAGACCTACTTCAAAATTAGTTTTCACAAGTAATATTTAAAGTGGTTATCTGTGTCACATTTTTTTTCTTACATAAAATTACAAAGATACATATTTATTAAATAAATGGTTATGTCTAAAATAATTTACCCTTATCTCCCAAAGAAATGGTATATACATAAGAGCATTCCTGAGAACAGTCCTCCATCTAATCTTGATTCATGATGCCACTTTATGCATGGCTAGTAGAACTGAGACCATTTTATCTTTTCCTAAATGTCTTTTGAAGTTTATGGTCATTGAAAAATCCATGCAAATAAATTGGTGAAGTTAATGATATATATAGGTCTCATACAGAGTATCAGAGCATTATGGTGACTTAAATTCCTCTAGAAACAACAAGAGATGAGATGGAAGAGTTTGCTAACACACGTCTCAGTTTTTTCTCATTCAGATGAATGTGTTCATATTAACAGAGAAGAATATTATAACACCAATCTATAGTAGCTCTAATACTTTATGTTAAAGGATGTTAGGCACAAGGCTGGCTCAAACAGAACTATTTCAGGACTCTCTGCTCACAGCCACTGGATGCCATTTCCTCAGGGACCAAGGGTTTTGCCCAGGCTGAGGGACACAGTTGCCACTTTCCTGTTTGCAGGCAGAACCCAAAGTGAATTTCAGTACATATCCCAGAGACACACACAGACACACATGTGCAGGACAATGGCACAGCCAGCCACACAGGCTGTCACAGACAAGTCGCTGCCTCCAAGACTACCTGCATACAGGACTCACAAAATAAAAGCACAGACACCCAAAACCATCTGCTCTTGAGCTGGCAGAGGCTGGATTTCACTGACACAGGCATACACATAAAACTCTCTGGATGCACAGGCACAGGCATATTTGTGGCTCCCCTGAGTGCTTCACAGCCCCTCTGCCTGGCACCCCTGCCTTCATCCCAGCCATTACTTCTGGTTCTACTCACCTACTGCTCCACCTTGCTGCTGGCTACACACACACAGCAGCACACTTGCACACCCATCCCACAGGCACCCACAATCACAGGTGTCTGAATCCTCTGCCCACCTGGTACCTGTGGCCCAGCCTGAGGCTCTCCTGCTTGCTTGCAGGTTCAGCTTGAGGTTTTCTAGCAAATGCCTATGGACAGCTCAAGCACCCCAGGCCTGGGTAAGATAAAGGTGCTTGGAGCTCCAGCACCCAACACCCAGCACACAGGCTGTGTCCTGAGGACCTGCTACAGCTGCCAGCACAGAGATCCTCAATCACACCCCATTATCTGTTTTTTGGGATATGTACCATTCGTACCCCATTGTTGAAGGTTAACAACCTCCACTTCCTCCAGTAGCTGGATTTGAGACTCCACTCTCTCTCAGAGCTGACCACAGGCCAGAGGCACCCACACCCTTCATCTGACTCCAGCAACTGGCACCAGCTTTTGTTCACACAGGGAATTCTCACAAGGAGCTGGCACGTTGTCCTTGCAGCACTCACAGAGGATAGAGAATGATCTCATGCAGAGGTAAGAAGAAACTACAAGAAGGTAGGATAGACTGTGGTGATCAGATACAGGGCTCAGAGAACTGTACTGACCAATTCCATTTTACACACAACAGGACTCTTGTAGCCTTTTCCATGTGTTTCCCCCTTAGCTCCCTGATTTGTTTCTTTCATCACACAGTCCCACTGATACCCTCAAACAGTCCCTCAGGCTTGCAAAGTCCTCCTTTACCTGCTCCTTGGTGATGGCCCATTCATTAATGCTACTACTGAATAGGTCAGTTTCTTGTCTTTGCCTCCATATTGGCTGTTAGTTTTCGTTTCTGTATATTTTGTCTATGGCTTCCTTCTTTGCCTTAGTATTCCATTTGACAATGTCCTTAATCAGATAATACTATGGAAGTAAACATTTCTGCATTCCATCTACTCTTACCAGCTCGTGTTTCTGACAATGTTTAATATTGTTTGGTCAGGTTTGTGTTTCTCTATGATCTTCCTGACCGAATATTCAAGTTGTTGTTACTGGCAACTATACACTATACTTGAGTATAAGCTTTTTGCTTTATTTCCCTGGCTCTGTATTTTTTCTGTGAAGGCCTCTAGAGGATGTTGCACTAGATTCCCAAGTGGAAAAATTCAGACCTTAAGAAACAGAGACAAGAGGTTCATGAATTAAGGAGTCATATATTTTAATTAAAATTTGTTACAGTGATGTTGTGTGTTTTGAGGAGGTGGTGATAAAGCAAATAAAATTCCAACATTTTCCCCTTATTATTTGATTAATCTTTCTGAGTGAATTTTATCTCACTATTTTCTTATGTTAAAATGAAATGAATTAATTGAAATATTCTCAGTTAAACATTTAAATAATGGTTTCAACAACTCACAGAGAAGTAGGCGTGGGAAAAAGGAGTCTTCTCTTTTTGCAACTCAGAAGTTCTTCAGGTTATAAAAGTATGAGTCCAATATTTGTTTTTTCAAGAAAATAAAAATAAAGGTAGTCTGAAATATTAAGACTTTATACCCCTAGGAATTTGAGAAAATAACTAAGAAAAAAAAGTAACCTCTTGTCAGGATGTTTAAATTCACAGGAATGAATGAGTTCTTCTGCTATAATAATGGATTAGTTGAAAAAGTCAGTATTTTTAAAGTTAGCATTCTAGATTAAGGAGGTCTTTTTCGCAAATCTTAGATGAACACAAAGAACAGTGTGCATTCTTCTACAGAAGAGGTTCATTGCGAACCCATAAAGTACCTGCATCCAAATGGAAAAAAAATACTCTCTGCTTCCATCTCCTGGTGGAAAGACACAAGCAGACTTTCATTTGCATAAAATTTTTATTCATAATTCCCTCAGTGACACATGGGAGTGATCATCACTATACACAAACTCATAATTAGTTGAGAATTGGAATTGCATGGAGAGAGGTGACAAGGGATTTCTTTCATGTAGCTAAAAGAACATCTGTGAGGCAAAGACTCACAGATGTTGAAGCATCCTGCAAGTTATTAGTTGTCAGGCCCTGCAGACGATGTGCTATTGAGAGGTGAAATATAGGTGTTTCTTAAATGAATCTACAGAAGGCAGAAGAAGAGCTATGTGAAATCCAGTGATAATTTTCCTAACATTTTCCTAGCAGGACAGCAAAGTCAGATTTCAGTGTTTCAAGCCTTCTTATTCATTAACAGCAAAGGAAGCATGGAGCTTAGTTGATCAGGAAAGGTGTTTTTTGGCAGTTTTGGTTTGTTTGTTTGTTATTTTTTAATCTCATAGATATTCCATCTTAATCAAAAAACTTGTCATAGCGACTTTTTTTAGAATAATTCATTTTGATTGAGAAAATGAGTAATTCAGAATTTCAAAAAGTTTTAAAAGTTTCTCTTGCTATGAATTTTGGTAGAGTATTAGCTTGTGTTTGACTGACTGTCGGCATTTTATGAATCACAGACTGCATCTGCATTATGAAGTTATTTCACTACTTTATTCCAGTGCTCTAGTCTCCTTATCATACCTGCAGGGATGTGTATTCCCAAGTTCTGTCCAGGAAGAAACTTATGTTTTTTTGACAGGGAAGCTGACTAGCTGTACACACCCATATCCCCCCAAAAGACAATATAGGTAGTTTTGTTTCTCCAGCTTGAAAGCGTCTTCCAATACAAAGCTACTTTTCTCCACTCAATGCCATTCTTCACAGCAGCACAATGCACATTTTCATGCTACTTTCAACAATATACCTGTCAGAGTTTCAGCACAGTGTAAGAAAACAATCTGGAGAGTTGCAGAAGCTTTCTCATTAGTCATTTTTTTGTCCCAGGTATCAGCACACAAAAGCTGGTAGGGATCAGCTACCTGTAGGGACCTTGTGTTGTTTCAAAATCTTGCTGTCGGGAGGATTCCCAACAGTATTACAAGGAGGTCACTTGCCATATCTGCCATATGGTCAACACTTTGCAGATGGTTACCGTCACTCTCAAATTCTTGTTATGAGCACAGGGGAACACAGACTGTATGCAGAGCCAAGAATTTATTGTTTATACAGTTAATGTTTTAGCAGTGTAAATAAAATACAGCAAGCAGTTCTTGTTAGGCCAGTTAAATAAATTTTAACACTGATGGTCAAAATTATGTAACCAGTACAGAGAATTATCCATGATAATGCATTTAACATTGTTCTTTTCCAATAATATTTAGATCTTTTCTACTGTTTCTTGGATATTGTTCTCACTCTCACAATGTTCCTCTAGTCTTAGGTTTAATGGTGCTAGCTGGTCTTCCTCAAAAAGACTTCACAAAGAGTGTGGGTCAGTTACTTCTTCCTCTAGGAAGATTACTGTGTCCACAGTGGAGTGCTTCTTCCTACTTATATTTGAATCTGGTTTTAAGTTAGTTGTGAATATTTTCTAGGACAATCTGCTCCAGTGCTCTTTCTTCAGTCACTTGTGGTTCCAATACCATCCTAAAGTATAGCCTCATATGTCATCTCTTTGTTGTAGGGGATCAAGAATGACTCACCAGATAGTGATGGTTCATTTGGATGGCCTCCAAGTTCAACACCTCTGCATTAATAGGTGCTAAACAGTGACTACCAACTAAAAAATAAGGGACGAATTCCCTACTTGGAATCTGCTTGTTTTGTCAGGAAGTTGTACAAGACACAAGCATGGTGTAAGCTAGAGAGGCTAAAGGCAAAAGGATTTAAAACTAATTTTTTATTTAAGTATATCTGCTTGTTTTTTTTTAAGTATATGTTGATGTGCACTACAAGTTAGATCTGTCAATGTGCAAAATCGGTAAACCAGCCCTTATCTGTGATAGAGAAAACTGAGCTCAGTCCCTGGGACATGCAAATATGACATCACAGACATGGTCAAAAAGTACTCAAAACCAGGTGGAATGAACCCCTGAGTGCCTGGGCTGGTTGCTACTTTGATATTCTCTATTTAGTCATTGAAAATGGAACCTCATGTAATTTATTTCAGAAGGTCTCATGAAAGGCTAAAAAGAATCAAAACATTAAAATCACATATGATTAGTCGAATATGAATTAACACTGCTAGACAGAAAGGAACATCTACATTTGAAAAAAAATAGACTTCAGGACTTGTTAATCTTCAAAATCTTCCTAGTCAAAAGCAAAGCAAACTAATGGCAAGAAATAGGCATTCTTCTTAACGCCTGGCATTCAGCTTTCCTTTATAGTCATGCATTTACTAGAATTTGTTTTGGAATTCAAAAAATCTCCAAAGAAAAATTAGTTTAAAAATTCTCAAAAAATCATAGATCAGATTGGCAGTGTCTAAATTTGAAAGCAGAATACTTGTGAAGAACAGTAAAGTAGAAACAGAAGAACCTTAATAGACTATAAAAAAATTAGACAAAACCAAAGTCTAGAATGGACAATATAATACTTACTGAAAACATAACAATAGTGCATATTTCTGTTGATACGGGTGAAAACTGAAGTGTTTTGTTTATTTTAAAAATTTATTTATTTTCAGAACTGAGATAGCATATCAGTAGACATCTTGATAATAAATCTTTCTGATAGGAAGTCACCACCTTTTGACATCCCTTTAGACAGGGTTACAACACTTTGGCAACAACAGGATAAGTCAGATCCAGGCATCTGTAGATGCTCCAGATGGTTTTCAGCTAATGGTGGTGCGAGGAACTGACTTCCAAGCATAGCCCCTGCAGTTCTCTCACTCTTCAGTCATAAAAGTGTCCTGACAACAGCAGGCAGCTCTCACCATGCTGTGCATGAAGAGAGCAACCACAGAAGGTGCCCTAAATATTCATAGAGTCTTGAGCAACACTCGGGGTATGAAGTAATTAATATTACTTCATATTACTCCATCATAATGCAGTAATAATGACTCTGAAAGACACTTTAAGAAAATTAATCTGAAGAACTTGTGATACCCATAAATGTAAACAGAAAGATATATACTAATAGTTTAAGATAACTGAGGGACTTTGGTGTATAATATACGCTTTCTTCTCTTCAGAAAACTCTGTGGGACAGTGCTCATTATTACTACCAAGAGTAAATGCATGACACCCAAAGAGGCCATCTGTTGAGTTGGATAATCTGCAAAAAACCTCCATTTTTGGCATAAAAGCTCCTCTTCCAAGGTCTTCTCACAATGATAATATTACGTCCAACTCAAAAAAGCCCACTTTGCTTTCACGGGTATAACTTTGCAAATAAGTTAGACTTCCCACACAATTTAAAGGAATTTTATGAGGATTGCTGATGACTTCAGAAAATAACAGGGCTGAACACATATCTGCTTGATGTTTCCAAATAGTTCTCTTTTTTAAGTAAAGCAGGAAATCTTTCTAAGCCTATATTTTAAGCATAAAATATTTTTAATTTCTAGCTATTTTTAATTTTTTTATAAATGAAAAACAAAACTGAGATGTCATTATGCTAATTACAGGAGTTAAAATTAACTAAACATCTGCCCACATTGCAGTATGGTCCTGATTAAGGAAAGATTACACTGAAGGGAATGTCTATGCTGCAGATATCAGTGTGTTGTCCAAACATCTGAGGCAAGTTCAGAAAATATTCTAGTCAGTCTAACCACAAAGTACTCTGTGTGGTTTAGTTTACCCAGCTAACCAGTCAATGCTGCAATGGTTAACATGCTGCTACTACTCAAGTTAGAGCATAAAAATCTAGTTCAGCATTTGTAAACTACACCGCAATCTACAAAAGGCATATAACCTGAGAAGAAATGGCCACTATAGATGCTAATAATTTTCATTGTTTCTTAAATTGTATTAGCTACTTTTTGGACCAAGTTTTTCCCAGTTAATAACTAAAGTGATGAGAGAAGTGGGTTTCTTTGCAGACATGAGTAGGAAGGATACAC
Source organism: Leptocoma aspasia (assembly GCA_013399835.1). Taxonomy (NCBI): domain Eukaryota; kingdom Metazoa; phylum Chordata; class Aves; order Passeriformes; family Nectariniidae; genus Leptocoma; species Leptocoma aspasia. Next base: position 536,557 of record VXAX01005193.1, on the reverse strand, counting down.
TAGCAGGTGTATACCATAAACCATCAGTTGGCAGAGAGGAATCTTTTTGCTGTTCTCACACACCTCTTCCTACTTCTTTTTTGTTGTTTGACTCATACTCATTGTCACAAGAACACATGGTAAAAAAGAAGGTTTTGTTCATATGATATTGCCCATGTAAGGGAATTTTTTTTGTCTATGTCACCCCTTAGATTTTTTTCTCACATGCAGAGATCATTAGAAAATCTGCTTTTTAACAGCCATTGTAAGTGAACTATTGTGAATCATAAAAGATAACTCAACTATTTATGGTTTTTGGCAAAAGGACTTATCTTAATCATCTCTTCCTCAAATCCATTTGGATAATGATAATCTGTATCACAATAAAAATTAAAATAACTTCCTTTACTTCAGCCCATTATTATTTGTTTTAATATGACTAAAGAAAGTTACAAACTTAGCTCTACATGACAGCTAGTTATATAAAGATTTTCAGAAGCAAGATAATACAGCACCTTTAATATACATAAAAATTAGTTCTTTCCTCCCCTAGATTTTACAGACTCTTATTCACAACAGGATTACAGTTATAATCACTGAAACATTTTATTCCTTCTTAAATTTGTGTTTACATGCCTTGATAGTCCAGCTTTAAAAATAGCAGCCCGGATTGCCTTCATATAAATAAAAAAACATAGTCACAGAAAATTTACTGCCTTCTCTTTATCATTTCGCTTACTTTTGTTATCAAAAACGTTTTTACATCAACAATTGTATGTTAAGACACCATGACTGGGGAATTAAAAATTAATCACTACAAGGTTCTGCAACTGTTCATTTTAAATGGAATTTAATGGACCTCTGTGATCAAGCATTCTTTTTCTGCCATGGTATGTGAACCTAAAATAAATGTATAATAACCTATTCTTATACTGAACTTTAAAGCTGTGCCAAAGTGATTGATACAAAGCCAAAAACTGTATCAACTTTTTACAATACCAACTTTTGTTGGTATTGTAAAAATAATAAAACACTTTAAAAAAAGTGTTTGGTGTCAGAACAAAATTTTTATGATTAATTGGCTTTTCATTAAAAAAATGAAGGTTTATAAATGTCTTAGAATTTGTTCTGATTAGTGATTATTTCCTCTAAAATTTTTTTCTTAGTAAATATGGATCTGCATTTCTTTTTTCCCAAAATATTTTATTATGCAATGCACAGGAAATAAAAAGGAGAAAAAGAAAAAGCTCTTTAATGTATTGAATTTATAAAAACCCATGTTTCCGGTGGTTATACATTTCACATGTAAATAAAATAAAATGCATAGCCCAGAAAGTGTCATTTTTGCCATTCCCAGTAAAGAGCTGTGGGAAGGTTCTGTCCAACAAAGGGGATCACTGCCCAACAAAATAAACCCCCCTGGGGGCTGAAACTGGGGAGGCTGCAGGGCCACACTCAGCTCGGAACAGTCAGAAGGCACCAGCCCATGGTGAGGTAACATATACAAATTAAACCAAGCAGATCCCAGTAATGAGGAGTAGGTGATCCTCACCATCAACATCATATTTGTGCCTCAGGAAAGGACCTTTATTTCACCTCTTCTGTGCGTCTTGCTAATCTCAAAGAGTTTCTGCAGATAAAATACAACTTACTACAATGCTTATGGTATATTTCCATTTTAAAATATGTGTCTCTGAAAATTATATTATGTTGATACCTTTTCTATATTATCCTTGATACTAGCTGAGGCAACATTTGCTCAGTGTCAGTTGAAAGAAAATTCTTCCAACCTTGTGCAGTCATGCTGGACTTCAAGAGTTAATTTATGTCTGTTTATGTCTAACATTAAAGTGAAGAATGAGGCCACAATTTGTTGTTGAAATTAAAACTTATTTGGTGGTCCTGTTAATGATGTACAAGCCTCACTAGAAATTAACTTACTCCTTCAGATTTCTATCAGGTCTTGAAAGATAATGTAGGCTTTTTTTTTTCCCCATAAGAAATAAACAGTTATGACTGCAAAATACATATATGACTCATATCCTTTCAGTGAGAAATCAAACCATACAAGTAATTGTTTTGTTAAAATATTCACATAGTAACAAGGTCTGTTTGTCTCTACTCATCATTCCCAAATATTAAAATTAATTCTCTTAAATGGTACTCAAAAAAATATGAAATTAATTCTCAATCGGGGTTAAAGAAATTAATTAAATGAAGTGACTGTCCCTTGAATAATATAACAGTAGTATTTGGACAACTGATTAATTGAGATGATTTTGCTTTTACCTTGCTGCTTCAATTAGGTGAATGGCACTGTACCATAACTTAATAAAAATTATTCAAAAACAATGAAGGAGTCAAATGTATTAATTTTATTTGCATAATGTTATCAGTGAAATAACCTAACTGATACTGCAAAAATCTGAAGAAAACACGTTCATCGCAATTATGTAAATTATCCCATCATGCAAATGGCCTTTACTTGTTTGACGATTTGAGAAAGGAAGAGAATAAATTAAAATGAAAATCAATTTCTAGCTCCTTGATCACAGTTTGATGGTCATTTATACTTAAATTTGTTGTAAGCAATTTATTTCAAGAGTACAAAGGACACGAATAATTTTTGTTTTCTGAAAGTGAAGGTTTTACACTGTTTTCTTTTATATCAATAAAGTTATAATTATATCTTGAAAAATGGATTTAAATTATAACAGTTTGCCAAGATTCAGAGGTCTGAATCTCAATTCTACTTTTTGCATACATTAGGAGAACTACTCTTTGGCTCTGACTCCTGAATTCACTTTACAAATTAATTCAATTGTGACCATACATAACCGAGAAAAAGAAACCTACCAGCCATGTTTAAAATAGTGAAACCCTAAAGCTTTCAAAGTCTGCATTTTAGTCCCCAGCTAAATATGCAAAATGCTGACTACCTTTTGTTTCAATGGCAGCTGTTAGAATCAATTCAGGAAGATGCATGCTCAGAGCAATTCAGTGAGCCATGGAAAAATTTATTCCTGGTTTTAATAGGCACTGGGTTCAGTTTCTCATGGAGCATTTCACAGATTTATTTTGAACATGCATATTTAAATGAAGAACAGAACAGAGAATTCAGTGATATTCATTTCTGATTTAAATCCTGTGCTTTTCATTGTGGTTAACTTTCTGTTATCTGACTTTTTTCAACAGAGTGTAAATATTATTTTTAAGTGTTCTAACTATATGATGAGTGATGAAATGATATTTGATTAATACTATATACAATTAATTTTTATTATGCTTGTCACTGATTGTGTTACAGCAATATCATTCATTGTAGTGTATCACAACGGAAAAGGGGTGATCCACCTTTTGTTGATACTATAAAAGTGTATATATATTTTTTTATTCTGTTCTCCAAAGATATGCCCAGAATGTATTAAATACCTTATTTTGCAACTCAGCCTATGATACATGTTGCTGCTCTCTTGAACACAAAGCTTTTATGGAAATGGTATTACAAAATAGTTGTGATACTCCATCAAATGTAGTATTAAAATAAAATCAAATTTTAGCTTTTCCCTACTAACTTTAAAAAAATGTTGTTTAGACCCGTTTATATATTAAGCATTCAGCTTCAACAGTATACAATATTTCTAAATGTTTATAAAAGTAAAAATATATGTTAAAATATTCTGAAGACTTTATGGCAAAATGTAAAAATTTTTAAAGGCATCTCTCAAAAAGGAGAGCAGAATGTTACCAAAGTATGGAAACCCTAAATTTAATAATGATTAAAAAATGAGAAACTGAAATTGCTGGTGTAAAGACTCTTCAGAAACATCTTGCAGTAACTGATATTATGATGTGTTTAGTCAACTTCTAGGCAAAGTTAAGGGAGCATATTTAAATTATGTTAGAAAAGAAGAGAAATTCATGTGCCTATGTTTAGCAATAGAGTTAAAAAACAATCTGTACAATTCAAGCTATTTAACTATTAATTTTGTTACCTATCCAGATTTCAAAGTGTTTAGCACTTTTAAGTAGGTCAGTTCCTTCTTTATTCCAGAGATGTAAGCGACGGCCAAGAGGCATGCTTATGAAAGCATTTGCTACACTCCTAATCTTTCTTGTTAAAGCTGGATTGCTAGAGCATTTTTCTATCTGTTAATGAACACCTCAAAACACACAAACGATAAATCTGATATCAGTACTTGACAATAGCAATTAAGGTGTGGCCATTATATTTGCACAGTCTCTTAAAAAAAAAGATTCAAGTACGGCTCTGAGGCACCAAATCTGCATAATACACCTACCACACACACCAGAAGTAATTGGATATATTACTATAAACAGTATGTTAAACCCCTTGTATATTGCTTTTAAACTGTGATTGATTGTCTCTGTTTTACTCTTGCCCTTGTATATATCTTTTGAGAACTATACTAGACCTGCATAGAATTAAATACTCCTCGCTCACAACGGACTCCTAATACCTTACAATACTTTTAGGAGACAGGTTTAATTTTAATAAGTATGTATTATTCTTAAGTAATGCTTTTTAAAATCAGATCTTAGATTATTAGATTATCTGATTAGCAATCAGAAAGAGATTGGTCACAAAAGAACAATATTAGACTAATTGTTCTTTCTGATTTCATACTGTATATTTGTTTATTACATATTTTCATGCAAAATGGATTTAGAATAACGGTATTAAACTGTGCAGGTTTGATAATGGAAACATAGAAAAGATATTATAAATATATTTAAATATGGATACTGTTTTGTTTGGTGCTTTGCTTTTTTTTGTTGTTTTTTTGGTTTGGTTTGGTTTGGATTTTTTGTTGGTTTTTTGGTTTTTATTTGTTTGTTTGGATTTATTTTTGTAAACACTGTTGTAGTTTTCTGATGTTCTAAGGGGGCTGTACTGAATCTGAGTGGATTTTCATAGTAAATTCTGGCTTTTTTCATAGTAAGCCTTATGATCCTATGTTTTAATTTAGATTCGTGACCAAAGCAGTGTTGATAACACACCAGTGCTTTAGCTATTCGTGGATCAGTGCTTGTTTGCCTGTTTCTTACTCTGCCTCCATTAGTTAAGTAGGCTGGTGATGCACCAAAAGCTGGGAGGAGAGACAGCCATGAAAGTTTACCCCGAGTGACCAAAGAGATATGTCATGGTATGTGCCACCAGGCTCAGGGGTGAGAAAGAAGAGCAGGTGGGGTTTGGGTAGGTACCCATTGCTCAGAAACTCTCTGGGCATTTATCTACTAGTGGGAGGCAGTGAGTGATGGCCTTTGCATCATTTATGCTCTTGTGGGCGTTTCAGTTCGTTTTCTCCTCTCTTTCCTCATTTTTAAACTTTTTAAAACTATTTCATTCCAGAATTTTTTGCTTGCTTTTGCACTTCCTGATGCAGGACTTGCGGTGGTCATGCACTCAGGTGGAGTGGCTAATTGCTCAAAATTGTAGACGGGCTTCTAAATGAGAGTGTAAAACTTTGAATATGTTCAGTACTGCTCATAAATATTTAAGAGCAAAATAAAAAAACCCTCAGTGAAAGTAAATTAATTTCCATCTTCATATGTTCATTAAGAACATAAGTAATATTCAAACTTGAAGAAAGTTAGGAAACTCTCAAAGCGAGAATAAAAATACTATTTTCGTGTGGAAAGACAGCTTCAGAGGTTTAACTGAGAAATATGAACCTGAAAAAATCAAATTATGTTTGAAACTATAAAATGTGGAATAGTGACAATAATATAAAAATTTTTAGTTAAAACATATGAGTCCATGAAACATAAAAACCTCCATACTAATGCATCAAGTATCCCATGAGATGATTTTATAGCTTTTCTCCCTTCTGAAGATATAATCAAGTTAAGTCAAATTTCAATGATTTCATTGTAAAGATTTCATTCACTTCTCTGACTCCCAAAAGCAAGGTTAAAAAGCAAGAAAGAAGAAAAAAAAATGCAGAAGGCATGTGATATCTACTTTGTTTCCATTTCAATCTACTAGAGTTATTAATCTTAGCACAAAAGCCTTTGAAATAGAAATTTATTATTTTTATTTAAGTAGTCTGTTCTCAATTAAAAAAAACATTCTTGGGAATAATATTAATTATTAACCTTTGGTCAGGTTCATTTTTATATTTTATCTGTCTGTGTAAGAGGAAATGTTATCTGGTTCCACTGTAGCTGAAACCATACTGACATTGTGTGCTGCAAATTAAAGCTTAATATTGTTGGCTGCTGAAAACTGATGAGGAAAGTGTGGGATCAATGCTTTAAAGTGTTCCTAATTTCAAGGGAACCAGGAAACTGAATGCAGCTATACTCTCTTCTGGCTTTGAGATTACATTAGGCCGTTCAGATGAGAGTTAAATCCCTGCCAGAATCTGGAGCAACCTCTTGTTCATGCCTCAGGCTGGTTTCTATCCTCTTCATTTATCCTAGTGTGGCTTGCTTTCTATGTCACTTTATTTCTTTGATACTTCCTACACTGTTATTTAGAAACTCTTTCTTGAAGCACTGTGCAATTCATTACTTTTATATAACTATCTATTCCCATTTCTCTTTATATTTTTCTAAACTTTCCCCCTGTGATTCTTAAAAAAATCCTCCTGCTACCACATCCTTGTTGAAGAGCCAACGACAGCCCAAAAATATCTGTATAGAGGAAAGACCAAAAAAAACTCCAAATAACCCAACTTACTGCTCTATCTCCCCACAGGACTAAAATAATGTATTGGGCATTCTTTGATAATATTATTCATATAATCAGTTTATAACTGTACTTTTTAAACATATTTTCCAGTAAAAATATTCTCTTCCTTTCCTTTCCAATTCTGTTTCTTTCCAAACACAAATGCACTTTAAGTACTCCTTGAAATTTATCTTCAAAACCTGACAGATTTGCGTCATGGTGGGAATAAAATCTACAAGGAGAATGATTTGACCAGAGTTATCCAAAAACAAATCAACTACAATCCTGTCTTGATATGGCCTTCAATGCAAAGTGTCGAGGCAGGAGGGGAGGGGAGGAGAGGAGAGGAGAGGAGAGGGCACATACATCTATGCTAACCAAGTGGGACCAGGAGATGGGCTCAAACAGCAATAAGGAAAATCCTTGTAGATAGAGTGTCAGCATATTCCCTGGCTTAAATTTGGCCCTCACTAACTTCTGCTTTTTCAAGTAGTTCTCAAGGATTAGTGGTTAGAAGAAAAGACAAGAATCTTTTTCCTTCAGGCCCTTTGGGTTAATAAGCTAGTCATCAGAGAAACACAATTGAACCATAGCTGTACTTTCCTTATATATTTGTCCTCACAAATGCAGGAGTGTCCAGATAGAGAAAAAAAGTCACTACAGTTACTGCCTGCAATATGCAAATATGTATTTTTATACCATGTTTTGATTCAAGATTTTTCTCCATATTGTGAAGAAAAAGCATAAAAGATGTTTTTCTTGTACCAAATGGAATAGAGAACTATAGACACATATTAGTTTTGCTCCACTACTTTTAATTCCCAGAAGTTTTAATGAACAAACAACAGTTTACATCCTCAGTGGGACACATTAAAACAAAACTACAGCAATTGTCTTGGACTCTGCATTACATTGTTCTGAATCATCCTGAAACCAGAGAGATTAATTGGCTTTTGTAATAAATTATCAGAAATGAAACTGGTTGGTTTTAGAGAAACCTTTCACCAACTCCTCTTTTTTCTGCTTATCTCACTATCCTCCATCCCAAAATGATTTGGCAAAATATTAATCCAACCTTCACTTTATAAAGTACAGCTTATGCTTGATATGATTACTGAACACTTGCACACCTTTTTTTGGGGTGATTATCGTCCATATACCCTTTCCCAGATATAAATGCAAGTATGACAATTCTATGTTAATAATGAAATTTAACCTTTCAAAATAATTCTTCTGTGTGTGTGGTTTTTTTTCTCCCCAGAGACCACCAAAGGATTAATAGGTGATTCATAGTGTGCTACAGAGACTATCCATTTCCTGCTTTCAAGATACTACTAGATTTCTAATTAAATGAGATTACTTTTTCCTGCAGTCCTCTAAAAATAATCAAAGTGATATCTATTTAAGCAATGACTTTTTTTTTCTGGCAGCAAAGCATAACTTGATCAGATTGTAAGGCTAAGAAGTTTTTTTGGGGTGTTTTTTTTTTCTCTTTGTGGAAATTTGGAATAACTGAGCAGTTAAAATTCATGACCTACACTTTTGTGTCATTATTATTGCATTAGCATGAAATTATGGTTCTAGTTAGTCATAATTATACTCATAATTATTCAATTTATCACTATAGGTCCTCCTGGAAATTTTATTGGAAGAGTTATTAACATTAATAAATTGTTTTTCTTCATATCCATATTATTAATTCACCTCATGTGTGATATGAACTATCAGCCAGAAAATTATTGCAAACTCTCTTCTCTGTGTAGCTGATTTAATGATGAAGATTCTGATAACCTTTCGCTAGTTTTCTGGTACAGCTGTTTCTCTTCACTGAAGGTAAACAGAGGGAGATAGGTGGACATTGAAATATTCAGACCCAAAAAAACCCAAGACTTCAGACAGAAGTACTTCTGGTTTTCTATAATTTGTGAAAAAAAAAAGAAAAAAAATAAAGAGAAGAAGAAAATCCTGATATCCATATGTCAATATTTCTGTGAAACAGTTCATCAGTTTCACCTGACAGATATTTTCTAGTCAAAGGCACAGAAATGCTTGTCAGAACCAAGAACAGCTGACAGAATCTGAGATCCAGGTACTCACTGCAGAATTCAGCTCTGGCTTTGCATGTACTTTTTTCTGATGCTTTTAACTTGAATACCTGGATGGGTTTCACAGAATCACAGAGATGTTTGCTGCTGAACTGTATCCAGAACTGATGTACTACAGCTGTGCCAGTGCAATTGTTAAGATAATATGGCACTGGTTTTTGCAGAACCTAAATTAACACTGCACTATTGCATCTGCTTACACATTTTTTCAGTCATATTCTATTACACATTGATATAATATGTATAAATACTTACACATATAATATGTGTAAGTAACATACACATATACCCAGATATAGATATAGATATAGGTATAGATATACTTACCCTGGCTACTTTCTTCTCCATCTACTGCCCTTCTGACAATCTTACCTATAGCTGTGAGGGTCATCATTGCCTCCTAAGCCTAATATGTGACACTAATAAAGCAAGAGATTCAATTCCTTTTTCACTCATTAAAATGAATGCCCAGTTATTAGATCATATGCTATTTTTTTAAATGTTGATTCACGCCAACATTTAAAATTATTTTAGGAGAAATCCTTTTTGAGAAGCAAAAAAAACTAACTTTAGAAAACTGGGGTTTTTTAATCTATGTGACAGAGGGCAGAGGAACAGTCATTTGTTGCCTAGTCCTGTGGTTCTTTTAGAACCAATGTAAATGCCCATATTATGGAAAAATTGTTTTATTTTTTATTAGCTGTCAATTTCCAGTATTAGGGCAAAATATTGTAATTGACATATAATCTGTAATTTAATGATGACATTGCTTGTTTATGTTTTATATTGACATTGAAGTTGGGGCTTTTGGGTTTGGAGTATTTTGGCTGTTCTTTCTCTTCACTTTTTTTGCTGAAAATATTTAATTATAATTCCTGTTGCTTCCACACTTACACAAGGAATATAACTGGTCTATTATTCTGCAATACAAAGGTGTATAGGAGAAAGGAAACTAATTCAAAACCTACAGGTTTTTCAGATTTTAAAAGGTGGTCTCAAATAATAGTGTCTCCCTTTCCTTTTTCATGATATTTCCTGACTTGTGAAGAATTTATTAATAAATAAATTAGATATACAATACTTTTATTAATAGTTTTTATGTAATAATGTCTCCTTGTAGAGACTGGCATGGAACAATAATATAGATATTACCTCCCATGTATTCCCACATTGCATGCTATCTGGCTTATGCAACAAGTAAATTATTCAGAAACTTATAATTAAGCTTAAATTATTGCAAATCAAGGGATATAATCATATTCAGTAATCATATTTACAACATAAAAGAAACAATGATGATTACTTCCTGCCTAGATGTTAATACCATCAATGCTATACAAGATGATGAAAAAAATTAATACAAACATGTAGATATATGATATATATCTACATTAAAACTAAGATAACTGTAAGATAATAATATAACTGAAAGATTAAAAAGATCTTGTTATTTCAAGTCTTCCTTGAATTAGTTTCCACTCTGTGCATAAAGGTTTTGTGGATCTGCTGTGATTCCTATTAGTCAGCTCTGAGGCAGAAACATCTTAACCAGAGCATATATAAACAGATTCACTGATACTCTGCTTGCATCTCAAGATGGAAATTTTGTGCATATGTGTACCATTCTGACTGTCAAATTAATGCACTATTTTTCAAATAAAAATAATCATATAAATCATTCCAGTGAACGAGTATTTTAGAGCATTTCCTATTTGAGAGCTGTTTCTGGAAGATTCTCTGCCAGAGAATCTTTAGATGTAGTTAGTGTTTTTATTCACTTCAATTTATAATACCAAACATTTGTTAAGCCCTTGTCAGAAGTGGCTGAGTCTTGCAACTTTGGGACAGATAAAGAAGAACAAATTAAAGATGCTTCTGTAATGGATATTGCTGACAAGGAAGTGTCACTGGAGTTACAGATGGATTCAGAGGTGACACTGAGAAAAAAATACTCAAATAGTTCATGACTAAGTGCTTATTAAGGAGCAAAGTACTGATCAGGGAATAGCAGAGGAAGCTGTTGGTGGTCAGTTTCAATCTAAGGAAGACAGAAGAAATAAGAAGAACTTGAACCCTAAGAAAGGGTCTGGTCAATAGAGATACAAGTCAATAGATGTCCAAGTACAATTAAGGAGAAAACTGGCCTGTATTGAAGAACATGGGTGGGAAATGTAAATTGGAGGTTAGTTTAGAGGACAAGAATACTGATAGAGATGATTCTTAGGACAGAGAACTCAAAAAATAAATACTTAGGAACTTAATGCATGAAGAGAAAATACCTAATACACAGCCACAGGTGAAACTAAAATCAGAAGGAAAGACTTTAAGAAGGAGGCAAATGCAGAATTCACACTCATATTGCAACAGATAAACAGATCCTAACACAACAGATAGAGTTACAGCCAATGGAAGTAATTAGATTGGTCAAAGAACTGTTTATGGCAGGGCATTTAAAGACTTGTTCTGGGTAATTAGAAACCCACATTACATATAATTTTCCCAAAGGATACTGCTAAAGAGGCTCCAGTTATTTTGGGTATTCTGTCTGATATTTATAATCGTAATCACATGCATCTACACCCCACAATGTGAAGGGCTTTTATTCCAGTATACAATTCAGGTATTTATAAAACCTTTTTTTTACACCAGTAAGAAAGTTAAGAATCAAAATATTTTTATGGTATTTTATTGAACATAACAGTAACTTAGGAAAAAAAACATAGGAAATAACCATGAAGAGCTTTACACTGGAAAAGGAGTTGTATTTGGATCATGTGAGCACAGAGACCTATGAAAAGGGCAATAGCTCTCCCAGGCTGCATTTTGGCCTTCCCATTTAAAATAACAACATACAGAAAACTGACAACCTCAATATCCATATCCCAGAATTTCTTAGTAAAAATATGCATTTCTTGCTGCACCCAGGGATTCCCAAATGGTTTTTCTAGAACACCATATGCTACCAAATGTGTTACAAATACACATTCAGTATCAAATACCATTATAAGCCCCAAAAACCTTTCAGATAACCTGGCAAGCTGTCTTTAACATTTGCCCAGTAGATGTCTGGCAATGACACTCAGCTGGTGACATATGGCTCCCATTATATGTATTTTTTAAATATATATGGTTGGAATGATAAATAGAACAAAACACACTGCAAAAGGAACACCATTAGAAGATCTCTCTTTAAATTCATAAAGTTACTTATGAATAGAAATTTCTTCAGTGTGAAGGAGTTTTTTTCTGAGCAGTTAAAAATAGAATATGATATTAGGGTACCCTTTTAATAAAAACAACCCCTCATAATCTCCAGTTTTAATTGAGAATAACTATTGGCTAATGCAGATGGTAAAAAAAATAATGTGGTACATTAATATGATTTAAATATTAAAAGCATCTCCTTTAGAGGATTAAATAACAGTCAGTTATAAGGATGTTCTGTCTCTGACTTTGACAAAGAATCGAAAGAGTCACTGGTACCAAAAAAAGAAATATATTAGAATAAAGAAACTGTCTTGTCCTTAAAGCAACCCTCTCAAAGAAAAATTTCTGCCTAGACTGTTCCACATGACTGACTTTCTTCCAAAGAACAAGCATACACCTCCAAGGGACCCAACATTGTCACAAAAAGGTGAGATGAAATTTCAGATCTGTGTCAGTGAGATTTTTAATGAGCAAATTCATAGAAATAGAAGGTATTTACACTTTATGATGAATAGAGAACAGCAAATAGAAAAAAAAACTCCTTCTTTTGCCCTCCTGTGCAGTCATTATTTGTATGCCTGATGTTTTAGACTGTGGTTTCAAAACCTTGAGCACAAGGCTCTCAGGAAGCCTCTGCTACAGCAGAGGGCATTAAATCCAAAAAAAGGTCTCCTTTACTCCTGCCCTGCCTGTCAGAGCAAGACAAGGCTTCCTGACTTCTCTCCAGTGACTTTTTCTGCTCTTAAAATGGTTAAGCACTGACTTTTTGTTTATATCTAGCTTGCTTTCTTCTACCTGATAAAACTGATCTCTAGGTGGAAGAACTATCCTCTGCCTCTCAAGGTACTCAGTGTACACTAAACTTGCCTTCTTGAGCCTGGGGGTGTTGTCTCCACAGAGCGAGCAGAGTGCCTGAGGCTCTGCTCTTTTTGTTTTACAGCAGCATTTCTGCTTTCAATTTACAGACTGTAGCTGGCAGCTTTGGTATTTCCTTCTTACTACCACTGAGTTTAGTATTATTTTAAAGCATTTTTACATGCATTGTCTGAAGTGCAGGATATGCCATTTAGGATATTTTTTTCTTACACATTTTTTTGTTCTGAATATACCTTATGCTGCTTCTCTAATATGCTTGTAGCAGGTTCTTTGCATCCTTGTTCCCAGTACAGCATCCCTTCAAGGAAAAAAAAAAAAGGGTGCTATGCTAAGCAGGAAAGGATTTCTTCACGGAGAGTACAGGACACAAAGAACTGTCTAAAGTTCTCCCTGTTTCCTTTAGCTGAGCAAACCCTTGAGTTTCTCAAAATGTCTGTCTGAATGAAATCATGGTTGAGTACATTACTGCATGCACCATTTGGCAGGACTGTAAAGTGTGCTCCTGGAAGTACATATGCTTCCCAAGGTGCTTGCTTGGCATTTTACACATTGGAAAACAAATAAGAGACACTTTAGTTGTTAAGCCTAGGAGAAGGATTTATACATATGTGTATACATTTAGTAGGAAGGGAGTGGAGACAAAACTCCCCTTTTTTTAGGCAGAAAGTATATTATCTGAAGTTATCAATATTGTCTGCATTCCTCAGCAACATTTAGCTTTTCCCTCAATTTTGATGGCCAAATTATGGCTAGCCCAGGTAGATGGGATGGACTAAAATCTTACTCGCAGTTGCTCTTAAAACAAACATAAAACACACAAACAAAGGGGCCAGCTTTTAAAATGAAAGAATATTTTTTTCTGTTGATTAAATTTCAGTTACCGTCTTATTTTCTGGCGTTTACAAACTCCCACCCAGTCAGATCTGCAAAATGGATATTTGAAATATTATTTTTGCTGTTAACTATGGCTTAGGAAAGTGAAGTCTATTGCTTTTCATATGGTTGCTACAGTCAGTCCCTTCCTGATAACTTTTCTTAAAATGAGGCTGTGGAAATGAGATGTCCTGTGAGATGGATGATCTCCTTTTCCTGCTTACACTAGCAGCTGTTGCTTTGTAGTCTGACTTTCTCTGTAGCTCCCCGAGATCCGTGGCCTACCCAACTACAGCACAGAGTGTCAACAGGCTTTCAATGTTTGTCCTGAAACTCTTTGACTTTTCTAGAGCAGAATACAACTGTAAAATCGTGCAGCCACTGGCATGATACAGAGGAGTCAAAAATATTCAGGCAGTCCTTATAATTGTATCAAATAAATATATTGTTGGCATATATATTTTTCAGGAAATATAAATAAAACTCGGTTGCTATCAAAGATGTATTGCATTTGCCTTCCTTCCTCCATCTTCTTTTGTTTGTTTCAAGAAGTTGTTTAAAATCCTGGTAAAATTTTGCAAAAAATACAAAATACTAAGAAATAAGCTGGTAACTGCAAGAGTTGGCACAATGTAAAGGAAGAACCTGGTTTCCAGAAACTTGTACTTAATACAGCAGTTAACAATAGTAACTTGTAGTTAATACAGTCACAACATGGAATTAGACATATGTGACTGATTTAATTAAAACTTGAATATTTCTGATTAAAGGTGATTTCTTAAGTTGAAAAGAGGATCCTATGGCCTCATAAGGTTCATTTGTTTTATATCTTCATTATATTGCACATTAATGAATTTTGTTTCTTATTGTATATCAGGCATATTTAGTACAGAGCAAGCATCATACTTTTTTGACTTTTTCATTTAGTCCGATTTACAGAACTTCTTTGGACCAAAGGACAAAGTCAGACTTATTATTTTTCTTCTCTTAACCTTTCCCATATTTCCATGTGGTTTGGAATATCTACCTCATAAGAAGTAATACACACATGGAGACCACAATCATAAACATCTGTCTTTCAGAAATTAGGAAGAAAACCATTTTTTAATCAATTACTAATATTGAACTATCTGGCCATGTTTTTACTTTAAAAACTGAGATATTTTTTCTTTTCATTTTTTTCCTGTGATATCAAAAACATTTCTTTAAGAGTTGCAATATCTAATCACTATAAAATCATGTATTTATATAATGCTGTATTTTCACCATTAGCATTTTTGACAGATCCATAGTGTTCCCTCAAGCTCAGATTTTCTGTCAATTCCAAACCCAGAAGTATTTTACGTGAACAGCTGGAAGACATTCTCTGGAGACAGATGCTTCTTTTGGTGATTTACTAGATTGCTACTACAGCAGTTGTAGGACAGTAATTGGCACAACTTGCAGGATGTTTGTATGAAAAGCAAGTATGTCACAAAATATAATATACACAGAGCTGACTAGAGCTAGTCCGTTAAACCCCAAGGGTCACAGCCACTGGAGTTTTGCAAGCAATATGAAACAGATATTTGGGAGCAGAATTGTACAATTAAAGACAAATGCTATGATTCGTTTATATTTTTTGTCTATTTTCTTGTCTACTTTTGCTGTTTATAAGCATATCTTTTGAGATAACTACTGTGAAGATAGAAGATGGTAAAAAATATCTCTTAGTGGGTTCAATTGGTTTAGTTTCTTTCTCCCTGCCTGTGAACTTTAGGTTTCATCATTTCAAATTTTTCTGGACCCTACAGAAATATATTTAAAATACTAAAAAAACCTTTAATTTGTATTTCAGATAAGTCTTGAAAAATGATTAAGAGTAATTTATGACATTATAATATAGAAAAGCCTTTTAATGTACAAGATGATGTAGTTCTACCATGAAAAGCATATTTAATTAATATGTAAGTCTTGCTTGGATCACTTCAGCTTTATGATCAGTATTTCTAAATAATATAAAATAGACAGATTTTAGTAGATCAATTAAAAAATCACAAGCACCCGTTTTTTTTTTTCTGTTGGTGCAAATGTAGGTTTGATGGTTGTTTTTGCTTTGAAATTGCACCAGTGAATTAAAAACGGCCATAGCATGAAAGGACAACAATAGTTTAAGCATATTTTTAAGAACATTTGGTTAACAATATTTATGAAATTATATAGCTTGAATAAGAGTTTTTGTGGTATCCATTTGCTTGACTTCATATTTTTCCTGAAGGCAGAATCACATAAAAATTCAAGGAAGCAGAAATACAAACATTAAAACTGAAGTTCTGGATTGTACATGTCTATTTTAAGACATGTAAGTACAGAATTAAATACCAGACTATTTTATTCCACAGAGCTAATCTCCACTTCCATTATAATCTTTGTCACAAGATGAATTCATTTTATACTATTTTCTTTTCTCATTACACTCTTTGACATGAATATAGTCATATATCCTTTTCTGAATGAGCAGATATTTTCAGAACTCGCAATAATTCTGCCTCAGATGTTCATACACACTAACTCCAGAACACTTTCAAAGAATTACAGTTGTATCTGGACCACCATGTAGCTGAGCAGACATTTCTGTATGTCCACAGAATACATCAGAGGTTTGCTTTTTTTATTTCTGCTTAGCACTGCTTCAATTCTGATACTCAGGTGAATATTTCCATCTGATGACCACGTGAGCTTTCAGACATTTTCATTACTCTTTAGCACCTGGTCACTTTCTGCTTCTGGCAACAGATTTACCCTTAAGGTCCAATTTCATGACTTCACAATCTCAAGCAAACACAATGGATTTATACATTTTTAGTGTTCCAGCATAACAGCACTACGTGTTCAGTTTATTACTATTATAGATTTGTTTCTCCTTCATGTTTTCCAGCAGTGCAACATCACATAAATAGTATTGTTATTTCTTTTGGTAACAAGAAGCTGGTTAAAAGTCAAAGTGTATAAATTGAATTCAGTTATGGGAGAAAATGGTGCTTAGCCCACTGCTTCTCTCTTCTCTTCTCTTCTCTTCTCTTCTCTTCTCTTCTCTTCTCTTCTCTTCTCTTCTCTTCTCTTCTCTTCTCTTCTTCTCTTTGGTATTGTTGTAATCATATTTATTTAAAAGTCATGTCCTAAGTCCTGCTACAAAGCATAAATCAAAGAGAAGGCAACTTTTGTCAACACTTGAGGAGAGAGGTGCCATTTTTCAATAATATGTATATTAAAAACACTCCCTCTGAACTACATTTTTTCTAGGTGTTTTACCTGCCATCCCTCTGCATTGCCTTATTTTTAAAATCAGTGTGCACCAAGTGTGATCACAGAGTCATAGAAAGACCTGTGTTAGAATTGGACCTTTGTCCAAGCTCCTGCTCAGAAACCTGGCATATCTTCAAGATTAGACTAAGCTTCTGAGGGCCTTCCCCAGACAGGCTCTGAAAACCCCTGCAGACAGTGATTCCCCATTCTCTAGGCAATCTCCTATGATGCTATCTAGTGAAGCATCCTTGCCTATCACATAATTGCAGTTTTCTTTGCTGTAGCACAATCACAATCATTTCTTGATATTTTCTTGTGAACGTCTGGCAAGGGCTGGCTTAATCTTCACTTTAATTCCCTTTTAGAAAGCATAAGTTTATTGACTTGCCAGTGTAAACATACCCAGTACTCTTCCTTTCTTCTTTAATGTGATGTGCTCCATCTCCCTAACCATCTTGATGGTCCTTCACTGGTTTCTCCCCTGTTCTCAATCTTACTCTTCTGCTGGGAGAGCTGAAACAGGACAACATACTACAAGGGTGGCTAAGTTGAGGGGGGTAATAACTTCTCTGGACCCACTGCTGTTTTTATTCAGGCAGCTTTCATCACTGCAAGGGCATTCTACAGACTCACACTCAATTTTCTGTCTGTCAGGTTCTCCAGGTCCTTCTTTTGCATATCTGCTCCACAGTCAGTCATTTCACTTTCCTCCCTCTGTTTATTCCACTTCCAAGGCATCTTGATCTGTGGCAAATGCCTGTAGTTTGGGAAGTAGCTCCTGGAAGTGGGACAATCTACTACGCACTACGCACAAGTGTAATTTTTTTCTACTGGTTTTGTTCTAAAAACATTTCACTCCAGGCTAATAAAATAAACATTGAAAGCCAAAGCCTGTTCCCAAAACAGCTGTCTTTACTCCCCAAGGCTGTTGTGAGCTCCTCAGGAGCTTTACCTTCTTTCTTTCACTCAAACAGTTGTGGAAATCAGAACTTTCCAAAATGCATAGATCTGACTGTTTGACACCAGTTTCAGCTCTGACTCAAACTCCTGCTACTTGGACTAGCCCTCAAACACAAACGATAAAATTTTTGTCCATAAAAGTATTTCTTTCTCTCACTTAAAAGGAGAAGAATGGGAATTTTGCTTGTTTCAGTATATTTGATAGATGTCAGTATTTGATAAAGGACTCCAAAGTGCTAGCATAGGAAAAGATGCCATAAATAGACTTCAAGGATTCAATTAAGGTAAGAAGGAATAAGTAACTTAAGAAATTACAGATAACACAACCTTTTTTATTGACACCTTTCCATTGTGTGAGCCCAAATTAATGGACTCTTTCAAAGTCCTTCTTACTATACCAGTGTTACAGGTGTTTTTCCCTGCTGTTTTTTCTTTTTTTTTTCCAGTTCTTGAGATTAAATTTTTACTGTGTTTCTGAAGAGCTCTTACCCTTTTTTCCTCTGTGAACAGCTAAGAAAAAGTCTATATTGAATAAAACAGCAGTTCCTGTCACAACTTTTAGTGGTTTTTTTTCCCCCATACTTATGATGAGTGTTTAGGGACATGTCACATCTTTCAAGAATACAGGGAAATATGCTATTGATGTCCCAATGAGGCGCTTCCTCTGATAGCAGGATTTTTTCTTGTTTTTCGGTGTGGGCATCACATTTCCTTAATAAGCCTTCTACACTTTAACTGCATTTTGCCTGGGCAAAATATAAATTGTTTTAAGCATTGGCTAAGGTATTTGCTAAATTCAAATGGACAATAGTTTTACAGACACAACAGCTCTGGCATCTTTTTTAATGTAGGTAGTTTATTACTGTATTTATTATGCTTTGATTTACTATATTACTTTTACAATGTTTACTATATTGACTCCAAGATTTACCACTGCAACTAAATGAGCATTTACTGTAACTAAAGCGGATTTCACAGTTTAATTGATGTATTCAGATTCAGTCATGTCTGAGAGAACCCTTCCTTCTACAACTGCATGCACCTGATAAGTTCCTAATTTCTTGGACTCTCAAACCTAACAAATCCCCTAAAGTACAAAATATGAATTTGCACCTCATAGAAATGTCCTATGGCTTAAGGTTAAAAGACAATCTGAATCTGAAGCTGATAGTTTTCATCATTTTTGCACTTTTTTACACTTTTACACAATGCTTTCTCCTGCTGGCACTAAAACCAAAATAAGAGAAAAAGTTTCACCCTGAAATTTATACAGAGGCAAAAAAGTAATATTTTTAATATATCTTTTTGTATGATTCACCCACTCTACTAAATTCATAGTAATTAAAAGAAAAAAACACGTTTGCTGGATCTTCAGTTTTAAATGAATGCTTCCAATTCCATAATCTATATGCGCTTCCAAAGCCTCAGCCTTGCATGTAGTCATATTGCTTTCCTACTCTTTTACATGGATGCATTTTCAGTATCCTTTTATTTTTTATCTGGAAGATGAGCACTGAGATGATGCAGTCTGTATGCTTTCAGATATGTGTTGCACTGCAATCAAAGTCTTGAAAGCAAATTTGTAGTCTAACAGATACAAATTTGGGTTAACAATGCCATAGCCAATCTGATAATCTGTGGGGTTTTTTACATCAGTGGGTTATAATATCAGTTCTTAGCTGTAAAAATAGGAAACTCATCATAAGTCCTTAAAATAATTAATACTTCGAAAGTGTAGACTTTTGAAGTTGTTAAGAATTTGAGGACCATTTCTGTAGGGGATAATTTTAATGAGAGGCTAAAAATATCTGAAAGTGGTTCAGAGAGCAGTTCCTTCACACACTTACATTACTTTTCTTATTCTGATTATGTATGGAAGAAGAATTTATTTCCTTAAACTATTCATGGCTGATGGATATTGCGCACAGTTCTCAGTTGCTTAAATGGAAACAATTTCTTTCGACCTTTTTCCTTTCTATACCATCAATACATGCAATTTAATATAATGAAGCAAAAAAGAACACCTCTGAAATAATATGCTATGGCATTTATAAGAATGCCAATGTTTTAACTCTATGAATCAAAAGGTGCTTGCATGTATTTACCATAGAAACAGTAAACAGAATGAAATTCAATATAAGTTTAATTTACTACATCAGGATGACATTGTAAAACATGGAGGTGATGTTTTGAGAAAAAAAAATTCTAGAAATTTGTCCAAAAATCAAGTCCTCTATTTGTCTGTGCTCTTTTAAACTAAATATCGTGTGCAAATATTTTTATTTAAGTAAAGTAATTATTAAAATAAAATTCTGACTAGAGAATATTAAATCTATTGAATCACAGGTATTTTTATTCTTTTAAATCACTGTTATCATTCAAAAGAACAAAGAATGTATCTGGGTAAATCAGACTATGAGAAATGCAAATAAAATACTTTCTTATACATGTTATTTTTAGACTATGATATTTCTGTTACATTGCAGCCTATAAGTGAGGTCTGTAATACTACGGTACAAATAAAATGTTTCTCTCAACATATCAGAAAGAGAACTCAAAACACTTTTTTCTCTGTTATCATAGTAAAATAATTAATTGCTTGAAAGTTATGTTGGTCATCTTTTTATAAGTGATAAGTTATCTGGTAGATGTGGAGCTTTTTGTCATGAAATTTGTGACATTTATATAGCTAATACTGTTCCACTTTTCTCAACTACCTGGTATTTTTTCACAAAAATCAAAGCCACAGTGACTGAGGGAAGGATATCCCAAAATCTCATACAAGAACACTCCCTTTCACTGAATATGACAATGTGTTTTTCTTGTTCTGTACTGTAACATTTCTGAGAAGGCTCTCAGCCTGTAGCCTAACATTTTTTCGTGCAGGCATGTGTCTAAGTCCAGCAGCAATTTAGTGCCTTCTCTGATGCAGCAGAGAGACAATAATTTGCTGCAACATGATGGAACACAGTGCATCAGCAGGGATCATTCCAGTGATCTGCAATGTGCATGCACAGCTCAGTTTGAGGTGTGTCACAGATTTCTGTTACACTGCAGCTTTGCTGAGACACATAATTGTCTCTTTAGTAATAACATAATTCACAGTTAAGTAAACTGTCTGCAGTTATCTTTGTTCAGCAATGCGTGCTTCTTGCCATATTCACAATGGTAATAAATAAAGGATGATCAAATGAAATCCAGAACTGCTGCTGCTTCTGCAAATTTAATTTAATTTCTCCAGAATCACTGAATGCAAACTAAGCCAGTGAGAGAGTCAGCTCTGCCTAGAGTTCCTGATAGCTTTATCATTTACATTTTCAAAATTTAAACAATAACTGGAAGAAGTTAGTCATGAAAGAATACTTAAAGAATTTTTTTATTAATCCCATTTCCTTTCACAACAAGATGAAAGGTGTAGAAATAATCAAAGTATACCTGGTAAGTAAATGAACACTTGTTACTGGGAGAGATCAATGGGCAATGGTTCTGAAGGATGTCAAAATTAGCTTTCATAAAAACATATCATCATTCCAGCTTTGTAGACTGAACTAAAGCTCAGGTGATAATAGTTTTAGTATCCTATAGCAGACACAAACTCTTCCTTTGCTTTGACAGGAAAAAATATTGTATGGTTCATTCGTAGACATGTATGAACATAAGATGCTCAGCATCTTGAGATGCCCTAATATTTTTCCCTGCAATAATACATAGCCTTAAAAAAAAAAAAAACAAACCAAAAAACAGCTTCTTTAGCCATCTTAATGAATTGCAACTTTACATAAATATTGTCATGAATATTTACATTTAGGTTATTTTCATAGTTTATATAGACAGAGTAAAAGAGTGATTTTTCTGTTTCATTGAGCATCTAGAATGCTTAATCATTATTGTACTATTAACTTCAGGCTCATCTATTTTGACCCTCTCCCACCATACAGTTCTAGAGATTTCCATTATGTTAATAATACAATATACAGTTGTAATTCTCCCATTGTGACACCAAATTTAACTAATTTAGATACAAATTAGTGGCTGACTCCTTAAAAGCATACCTACATTTACTGCAGATTCAAAATTTATGTTCCCAGTGTTGTTAGAAAACTACACATTAAATCATCAGCTATTCTTAAAATATGCCTCAAATAGGGAGTTGGGATCAAAGAGTCTTTCAGGATTTTAAAATACATAGAATAAATTAATTGCTGTTGAAGAATGATCATTACTGGAAAATAAAGTTACTGGTGTGTGTCACAGGATGTTTCATAAAATGGAAGGCTTTTTCACTGTAAAATACCAAACTAAGGTCCTTAAAGTGAAAAACTTGATGCAATGGTGCATGGCTCAATCTTTACACACATTCTGCTCGTGACTTCCTTGCAGACACCTGCAATAAGAGTGCTAACTAAAGCAAAATGCAGTTGATATTTAGTGTCTTGTAAGGCTATTTTGTAGCAGTCACCAAACACCCCATTTATGGTAATAGATTTTAATCAGTAGTTAAAGAAACAGTGACAGTAGAGCGGTTAAAGCCTGGCTAGGACTTTAAATTATATAAATGAAATAACAAGTTTCAAACAGGAAGCTATTTGCACCTTAACATATGTTTACATTCTGCTGGATTTAAGCATAATGCAAATGAAGAGACAAATAATCCAGCAAATATGTGAGCAATTTTAAATAAAAGAAGAATTCTGCAACAATAAAAATCCAGTATTCTGTCCTGGGGAAGAGGGGGTGGGGGGTAGGGAAGGCAGGTATTTTATTTTAGAACAGTGATTTGTTTTAGCAATTCATGTGTAAATTTCCCCATCTACTTGCTTTCACTGTGTAGTAATATTCATACATTGCTTTGTAGATAATCTTAAATAAAGGCTCCATCCTTTTAAAAGCACAACACAGCTCTTTACTCTTTCACGATTCTGCAAAGTTCTTCAACAGTTATGAGCTTCTTTAAATATGTTAGAAGTTTCTAGCACCATGGCTAAACTGATACAATCATATACTAAGAGAGCATTAGGAAGTTCTCTAATATTCAGACTCCTTAAGAAGGGTTAGTTCTTTTTGCTGTGAGAGAACAAGAATTGGGTAGTTATATTCATTTTGTTCAACCAACTATATCCTTTCTGAAGAAGAATTAAGCTAGTCAATATTGGTTATTCAAAGTAGCATTCACAGCAAAAAAGTAATGCTTAAACATAGAATACTATCTAATATATGTGTAAATAATTTTTTAAAGTTTTTGGTCTCAGCTGCAGGTCTATCAGACCATAAAATTCATCTGTTACTATCCTTATGCATTGTGTCTCTCATAAATACTTTTGAGGCACAGAGTTGCAGAGAGCATTCAAATGTTAGAAA
Source organism: Leptocoma aspasia (assembly GCA_013399835.1). Lineage (NCBI taxonomy): Eukaryota > Metazoa > Chordata > Aves > Passeriformes > Nectariniidae > Leptocoma > Leptocoma aspasia. The sequence goes on along the minus strand of VXAX01005193.1, from coordinate 513,217 downwards.
AGGAGGCCTTGCAGTTACATAGAATAATAGATATTTTAGATTCACTATTAGCATCTATTTAATTTAATAAAATTTACATAAAATATTATCCACTATCCTGGTGTCCTATTTACTTTAAGGGCAACCTGGGTCACTGATGATAGTTCAAATCTCTGTTAATGCCAAAGTCATCCTTGTTATATGCAGCACACACTATTTTAATAATTCTGGATAGAGCAAAAGTTAGTGTCCCAAAGCAATAAGCAGATTTGACTAATCAAAAAGTTACCACAATAGGATGAGGGAAGGTTAGAATCACAGAACCATAGAATCAAGTAGGTTGGCAAAAAGATCTGAGATTATCAATCCAACCTATGAGTGAACATCAGCTTGTCAACTAGACCATGGCACCGAGTGCCACGTCCAGTTTTTCCTTAAACACCTCCAGGGGTGGTGACTCCTCAACCCCCCCAGTCAGTCCATACTAAATCATCTTTTAAGAAGAAATTACTCCTAACGTCCAACCTGAACTTGCCCTGCTGCAAATATTATACATGTTTCAGCCTCAGCATTAAATTTTCTCTCTTCAGTAATTTTAGGTAAGTTCTTAACACCCTTGTCATGTTAATTTTTGTATGTGCTTTTGCATTAAAGTTCAATACAAGAAATAATTAGATTTATATATGCAGTGCCTGGTAAAGCTGATAAAAAAAGCATTTACATGGAAGCCAATAGTTCTGATTTAATGTAACAATCAAGATGATGTTCGTATTTCTATCTTCCTGTTCTCTGGAGTACTTCCTGTATTTTTTTCACTATTAGGAATGAATCTTTCTCTTTGCATTACAAGATGTTTATTGTAGATTTTTAAGCCATAATAATTCTAAATTCTAAAAAGTTGCTAACTTTTTCTGTTGTAGCGGAAATACAGCATCCTTATTAGCAAGGTAAAGCATATAGACTTTAATCAATATGAAGGTGCACAAGCTTACATTGTTGTAAGGTTGATTTTTGTCTGTTAATTCCAGCAGGATAATTTTAATCTAAAATATTTAGTTAATATATTGAGGTAACCTTCAGGGTAAGAAAAATGATAACACAGACATGAAAATAAATCTGAAAAATACCCAAAGAATGTACAAAAGAAATTCTTAGAATTTTTAAGTGAGATTGAAGAAAAGAAAAAAATCCCAAACTCTTCTGTAATATTTGCACTATCACTCAAGTTTTCTTACATCAATATGAAAAGGTCAAGGAAAGCATGATCATAAATGTTTATTTATTTAGTTTCTAATTACATTCATTGGAACAAATACAGAGTTTAAACACTCAACTATAAAAATATTTTCTGAACATTTACATCAGATTTTAAACATGTCACCAGTAAAAAAAAATAAACAAAGCGAGAAACTGAAACTAAAAATAAAAACCATGCATTTTAAGTCTGATAATAAGTTGACTTATATTGCATGTTTTAGGTACAGTCACTTTTGATGCCTACTATTAGGAGATCTTCTGAATTTTAATAAATCACATACACTGCATTTTCTCCAGAATTTGCTATTCATTTAAGCCAAAGCCTGTTATTAAGTTGAAATAATACTTAATAGAAATGATACTTGAATTTGAATGACATTATGAATTATATAAGTGCAAAATTATTTAAGGTATTTTTATTGCCTGAAAACCAGAAAGTTTAACTTTTTTGTTAGACTCTACTTAAACTCATAAACTCCTGAATGTACATTTTACTAATGAACTTGTACATAAAATATTAAACGTCTTTGCTTTCATTATGAAATCATAATATTTTTATTAATATTAAAACTCCCTCACATCTCTAGGAAAAAAACCAACAAAACCAAACCTATAAAAATAGTCTAAATATTTCATTACTTGTATAGTGGTCAGTTTCTGGTTTCTATGTACATAATTAAAAAATTATGTAACGTTGCACTCTCCTAGGAAAAAACAAATTAAAAAAAAATAAAGATATCTGTAAAATTACAAAGACTATTTTAATTGCTCTTATAAGGTGTTCCCTATTCAAAATATGTAGTGGTATTATGGGTTAAGTAAGTAAAATAAGTAATTTCCATGTTGCCTTACACACCATGAAATTATGAAGAAATAAACTTGAAAACTTAGGTACTAGTCTCAGACTAAAACATGGGAGAAATTTTAGGTTCTTCTGTAGAAAAAGGGAAAAAAAGTGCTATATTTTAAACAGGCCTACATATTTATGAAGTGGCATCTCAAACATAATACATTGTTTTGTTGCATTCTTATACAATATCAAAGGGTATAACATTTCGATCTCTAAACCTTAATCTGCATCAGAATTGAAGTCATCTTTGTCTTCATGAAATTCAATATTATTTTCACTCAGAGGTACGGAGTGAAAGTTATTCCTTAGAAAGGCTTGGAAATCACTTTTCCCTTTGCCTATTTTACCTTTTCCCCCAGTGTTCCCTTCCAATCTGGCAATTTAAATTGGTTCTTAGGTCACAAGATCTAAGATAAAATATTCTTATTCGTTGGTTCAAAGGTTATGTTTTGGCTCTTCAGCAAGCAAACCTGCTGTTTTTGGAAGTTTTCCAGCCTTAGACCCAGCCGCAAACATTCCAATACTAGGGAGTCCCCCATACCAAGCCCATTCCATAAAACTGCATCCACTGCACACGGCCTGTCTCTCCCAGTAGGGCCACCACCCTGGTCCCAGAGCAACCTATTTACAGAACATAGTGTGATGCACAGTAAACTGTGAGGGAACAATTCCACAACAAACTACACAAATAAGAATTTCTTAAGACCAACATAATTTTAACATATAGAGAAGTACTGTTGAATAAAAGCAAAAGAAAATTTATTTTCAAACTGGTCTTATTTGTATGTATTTGATTATAACTGCAGCTAGCACCCAGTTTACATAGTTACATACAGGATACAAAGAACAATTTAAAAAAAACAAACAGAAGCTGCTAAAGAAGCAAAAATTAATTTGACATATCTTGACAACTGCTACCCAGAAATACACTGCAAGGTGCAGACATCAGCATTCAAAATTATACACTTTAGGGGCAGTCATCTTCCCCTTTCAAGACACTCAAGCAGAATATCATTGTTCCATCTGGCTAATCTGCCAAAAGAAAGCACTTCAGTAAGGATGATTGCCTGAAAAATATGCTATGTCAGTGCCGCCTTGGTCACATTTGTCCTATTTATTTTTCCTCCCTTCTCAGGCTGGCAACGGATGATTCTAAAAACCATGGCAAAGTTGAGAATTCAGGTGCCTTTCAATTCTCTCTTGAAGCCGACATGACTGTTCTGTAACATAGTGTGGAGCCTGGCTGCTTGTCATGTTTCAATTAGTGAAGCAGATGTGAAAGATTTATTATCATCACCTTAGCCTTCAATTTAGCTTGAAATGGAACATTCATAACTATGGAAGAGTTTACTAGTTCTGTTGTTTTCCCTACACGCATATTAATTTCTAAGTTGTTTAATTTTAACTTTAGAAGTATTGTTCTGCTCCTACTTTTACTGCTCCTGGACAACTTTTTGTTCTTGGTAAGTTAATGGCAGTTTTGTCATAATCATTAGTGGGAATATAAGTAGTTTCTATAATGTTCTAATTATTTTAAGCCAACTTTTAATATGTAACAGACAGTTCTCTATTGCTATATTATTACTTAATTAATTTGCCATAAGATATACTGATAAAAATGTATTCAATCCACTTCATTACGTGTCAGTTTCAAATAATTTTCTGTCTCATTATCAGAGTTCTTTCCCATAATAAATGCAAAGCCTTATGCATACCTAAGAGCTTGTTAACATTTCAAATGGTTTTTAATGCACTGGCCTGATGATTTCAGGGGCTACTTGAGTACAGGCTAAGTCTTTAACTGAGGTTCTAGTGCATGGGGAGCTATGACCTGCAGCCTCTTCAGAGCTTTACCAAGACCCACGTCTGTGACGACTTCCTCAGCTGTTTCCTCAGCTGTGGCAGTGCACGAGGGAAGTTTCCAGTGCAGCAGAGACCACCACCACCACACAGCAGCACAAGCAGCTCAGGGGGAAACCAAAAGCACGTGGCTCATGTGCAATAACCACAGCGAGTGGAAAGTCTCCCGTGAGGTAAAAAACAGCACGGCAGCCACAGCAGCACAACACCAACTCTCTTCATAGTCTAATTTCCAGGGAGTGCTCTGAAATATGCAACCCCTTTGGAAAATGGATTGTTAGACCTTATACAGCAGGCAACTGGAGGTAGTAACAAGATTCAAGGAAGAAACCTGTTTAATCATCAATACAAAGTTAGCTGCCGTCTTGATAAAAGGAATGTAATATTAGAAACAGAGGAGGAAATCTGCATCAGTTTTGTCACAGGATAACCAAACAGCTGACAGAAAGAAATTACCAGAAAGCTTTCCACGGGGAAAAAAATATTTTCCTTCACCTGATACAGAGAAGGTATCTGCCTCTCTCTATGGTCTGTGGAGAGAAGCTATGGAACTAATTTGGATAGGATGCCTTGCATTTTAGGCAACTTCAGTGAAAGGAATTTTAGTAAAAGCTGAAGAAATGTACTTCATGCTAAAGAGAAAAGAGAAGAAAAAAAGTGTACAGAGAATGATGTGATTCCTCACCATAATACCTCCTGACATTAAAAAAAAAAAAAAAAGAAAAATGAGAAGAAATTCAAAGGAAAAGTAAAAGATGAAAAAGTTGTGAGAAATAAGACTTTTTAATAGTGACCATGTAGAAATTCTTACAAATTTAGGACCTCTAATATAAGTAATACTCATAGTAGTAATCCTAAAAAAGGTAACACACTGTATATGAACAAACACACTATAGCTATATCAGTGGTTAAAATCAAAGGTCTGTATAATCTGAACATTTATTTTCCCAACAGTATGCACAAGCAATGCCTAGGCCAAAAAACAGCATCCAAAACAGCACATTTTTTTTCTGAGTACTGTCCAGTAGTTTGCAACTTCCTAAATCAAAGTGTTTTCCAACAATTTAGGAAACTTCAACAGCTTTATTAACTAGACTTGTCCCACCTTTCCTTAAACACAAATATGCTTTCAATTTTCTCAGGTCCTGAGACAAGGTCCTCCATAGCTTAGATTTTTTGGGTATTTCATAGAATCCCAGAAAAATTGAAAGGTTAGTTCAACCATCTGCTCAGGGCAGGGATAAGTTCAAGATATGGCCTCCTTTTGTGTTACCTTTTAGTTTCCTCTGATGTCCCATATTTCTTCCATTAGCAGAGGCAGAAAGAAGGTGATCCATATTTACCATCTCTAGACATATCATAAAAGCCATCTGTCATGTCTTCTAGAGATTTCTTCTGTTTTTCAGACTGAAGAATTTGAAACCTACCTATAAACCCAAATAATTTCTTTTTCCTTCTTTTTAATATCTTTCTGGCAACTCTGAAAGTTTTATAAAACATTTATTCTCATATTTTTTCCTATTTCCTTTTGAGACTGATATTATACTGTTTTATTTTGATAAAAGTGCATAACATTTAATAAATTTAATTATATCTGAATTATCAGAAGTTTTCTAGCTCTATTCCTTGTTAGAAAAATCGAGTCACTGAAAGAAATAGATGAAGACTTCTAACATAATAACAATTACTAATAGTACTTTAAGCCTCATGAAATCATAACACCAAGCCAAAACCCAGTGTTTGTAAAATCAGACAGTTCCTATTTCAGAACTATTTTCAGATGTACCCTTTAAAGTTTTAACAAACTATTTTCATCACTAGATTGTGTGTGAATAGTGCAGAGTGATTTCAAAACCACCAAGGCAGTTTTGTCAGTCAGTTTGGCATGGTTTTGTGATTCTTTTGCTCTGGTCCTTAACCCTAATGTGCTGCTTGTTTTTCAGTACTGTGATGAATAAATTAAAATCATGGTATAAAGATACAAAATTTGAAGTCATAAACAAACATTTCCTTTTTCTTTTTCCCCAAACATATTTTTAATAATGTGTTATGCTGTCACTCTCATCAAAAGAGTAAATATTAATTAATTGATCAATGTAAAACTAATGTATCATATGCAAGAACAATTTTTAAAGGGCATTTATGAAATTGAGATTTTAAGCTGCTAGATTATATTTAGAGTAAATGTCACTGAATGCAATAGAAACAGTGATTTGCCTTAATTTTCAATTTGCTACATTTAAAAATCAAAATATGATGGTAACAAGTCATGTTACTTTTCCTTTGAAAAAAATTGTTAAATTGCATTATTCCAGTTCAGTACAGTGTCATCAATTTATTAAGTTACCATTATATATATCACCAGGGCCTCTACTGAATGTGACAGGTACATTTCCTTATTGTAGCTGAGTGTTTTTTCTACAGCCCGTCAAACTGCTCTAGCTACTGCTGATCAGCAAGTAAATATTCAGTAAGTAAATGTTCTAAGGTAGTGCCTAATTGAGACTGAGAACATCAGCTGAAACGGACTCTAAGGGAGGCATGTTCCTAGTGGCTTGATCAACCATGCTTGCTAATTCTAATCCTGACTAGATCATTTATTTCTGGAAGTGTTAGTAACAGCAGATAGTAATTATCCCACAGTGAAGGAGAGTGCAAGGGGTCACTTTCTCATTAAAAAAGGAAAATTAAACACACCAGACCTAAACCAGTTTTTTTTTACCTTTTTTTAATGTTATTTTTGTGAAACTACTTCCAACTATAAATAAAAAAAATATGTAAAAAAAAATATTTTAACCTGTATAGACAAATAATGCTATCATATGATGCACTCCCAATACCAGATGAACACATATTTAAACTCTTTCAGGCAACACCATGATAAAACATGCTGTAATGTTAAGTCTGTTTGGGAAAGAAAAAACTCCTTTAGTCATATTTGCATCTAGACTATGGAGTAGGTTACACATCACGAAAATATTAAAGTACATTTTGATGAGGTGAAATTGCCCAATAAAAGTATTGATCAATTTTTATATATATGGGTCAAAATTGTAAAAAAAGAGTCAGTAAAATGCTTCAATACAGTTTCAGTTTACTTAGATTTTTAAAAGTATTGTCAGAATCCATAACTCAAATAGATTTACTAACAAACAACGTGATTCATATAAAAGCGTCTGAAATTTAGAAGACTAGTTTTATGTACAGACTAGGTTATAACTTAATTGTGAGCCAGACAGTAGACACAGAGTGTAACTTTTTTTGTAGATGTGAGAGTCATGGTTTTTTTGGGGTTTTTTTGTGAGTTAGGGTAGGATCTAAGCATCTTTTCTTTCAGAGACAAAGTTTGACATGTAGATCTATAGTAATCACCTTTAAATCCCATTACATTTCCTGCAGAAAAAACAAAGTATTCAGAGATTGCCCTATATGAACTGTCTTATCAAACAGAATTCTCATCAGCCAGAATTCTTGTCAGACAAAACCACAGAATCGTGGAATGGTTTGGGTTGGAAGATATCTTTAAAGATTATCAAGTTCACCCACTTACCACACCCACACCACCTCCACACCCTTCTTCAACCACCCTGAAGGTTGAAATAGATGAACACAGCCATGGACCTCTTTCGTTAGATCAGTTTGCTCAACGCCCCACTCCACCCGACCTTGAACACTTCCGATGATGGTGCATCTACAACCTCCCAGGGCAACCTGCTCCAATGCCTCATCGCTCTCTTTGTCAAGAATTCCTTCCTCATCTGAAGGAAACCTAAACCTAAATTTTTCACTTTAAAACCGTTGCCCTTTGTCCTGTCACTCTCACCCCAGGTAAAACATCGTTCTCCACTTTTCTTAAAAGCGCTTAACACTTACACTGCAATATGGGCTTCCCTGAGCCTTCTCTTCTCCAGGCTAAACAAACACTATTGCCTCGGATTTTCTTCATAGATTAAAAGAAATTCTCCAGATATGAGACAAACTAAATCAAATTATACCCATCTTAATTTCTAGAAGAAAATTAGAAAAAGAGGTACATTTTTGGAGTCTCTGTTGCACAATGAAAGACCTGTGCACAACAAAAGGATCCACTCACATAAAAGCAATCAACTCTTAATAATGACTATTGAAATTTTAAATTTTACACTATGAATTATCTTGAATCTGTAAAATGGAAAGAAATAGAACTTTTTAAATTTCAATTTTGGTAAATATTCAAAGAAACATGTCTTATTTAAGGAAATTACAGAAATAAAAAACTAAACCATCAGAATTAAAAATTATTTAAAAAATAAAATAAAAACTTCTGGTCAGCTATGATTTCACAAGAAGTGCTAATGGGAAAATTATGATTCTATATTTTTTAGTGTTTAAGAAATTTAGCATGACTTGTTAAAACGAGCTCAATCTGCATCTCAGTCTGGTTCTCCAACTGCATCTCTTGACTAAGATTTCACCCCACATTGTGAGTAATATATTTGTATTTTACCAAGAATTTACCACCAAGAATTGATAGGGAACTGGCAATAATGAATTTGCAGCAAAGAAACCGTTGGAAATTTACCTCTGCTTTTCTGGGCAAAACGATTTGTAAAATGGCACTACCCCTGTGCTTAGGCAAATAAAACTCTAGGTTTTAGGCAAGCTTGGCTGGTAATATTGTGCATACTTTCTCCACCCTTCAAACCTGTCCTGCATATTCATAACATACCAGATCCAGCATTCACCTCCTTCTGACTATCAGAGAGAGACTCCTGAATGGTCTGATGGGGAAGCTTGCTTAACAACCATTTGGTAAATACTTTAATTATATTGGCAAATTTATTCAAAACCGCAAAATCTGAACTCGGTGAGATCCACCCATTGAGTGTGATACTGAAAGTGATCCTCAGCAATATTGTAATTGAAATCTTGTGTCTGGAAGGAAAATAAATACTCAGTCTGTCTGTTAGAAATTGAGAAATAAGAATGGCCACTTGTTATATTTATAAAAGCATAATGACATATGAGCAGAAATGCTTTATATTTTGTAAGTTAGAAGTTAGCAGTGTCTACTAATTAAAATGCAGACAAACTCTCACCCAATTTCAAGATCATGAATAACTGTGACACTTACCCAATAGCACCTTGCCAGTTCACCATTAAATTTCAGCTGTGAATACCATTTTTTAATTGATTGTTTTCCTTCTAGCTGCAAATAAATCCATAATGGGTGCTTTTTAATAGATATTTACTACTTTAAATTTCTGTATTCATTGCTTTGTCATTGGAGGTTCAGTGACATATGACGTAACATCATAAGCAAAGCAACTACAAATATGATGAAATATTTGTCTTATTGTCTTTCTACACGGATATATAGATATTTTAATTGATTGAATGATTTTAAAGGTCAGTCAGATATTTGGATTTGTCTCCAGATTTCCTGTACTTTTTTTTTTCTTTTTTATTTCACTGGGTCATCATTTACTATGTGTGACCTGAGTAAGTAGTCACACTTGCTCCAGAAAAATTTACTGGAAAAAAACTCTATAGTTCAAAATACTAAGTAGCTAAATTAGACAGTGAAATAAATCATGTCCATATCTATGCAGTGCCCAAGGGCATCAAAATAGTTTTTTTAATATATCTAGACTTAAGTTCTTGTCTCATTTTAGTCAAATATTAGAGAATATTTTAATTAAAGAATTGTTAGGATATTTTCACATCACCATAAATTATTTCTTAACTGTACTTAAGTAAGAGTAGAAAGATGTCCAGGTCATAATTCATAACCTAAGCCACTCCTTTTCTCTTTTGCCAACAGAGCGTAACTATATTTAAACACTTAAGACACAGATAAATGCATATAGGCTGTGACTATGAGGAATAATGCAGATCTACTAAAAGGCTGCTGTTGACTTCATATTGCATATAATATATCTCACAGCTTAATCTTTCTTTAGCTATTACCCATCGAGGACATATTTTTTGTTGTTCCACAAATGATGATGCAGTTCTGAAAGAAGCAATGCAATTCAACCTAGAAGGAGGCACCTAAAATAATGTCAAAAGCTGATGTGGCTACTCACACAGAGGCATTTAATATCAGTCAAAAACCCACCAAGAATTGATAGGGAACTGGCAATAATGAATTTGCAGCAAAGAAACCGTTGGAAATTTACCTCTGCTTTTCTGGGCAAAACGATTTGTAAAATGGCACTACCCCTGTGCTTAGGCAAATAAAACTCTAGGTTGCTATCTAAGGTGATCCAATGGCTTTCTCTGAGGTTCATTGACTGTAGTGATGCCCTTTTTGAACATCTCCACGCCAAGAATGAAGACACCTTGTGCTCAGGCATCTCATACACAGGCGCAGATATCTGAATGCAGGCCTACTGCACGTGAATTGGAGGCAATCTGACTCCCAGGCCCATTGACCTCAGGTAGTGTTGATGCTCAAACAAGGATTATTAGCAGATAAACAATCTTTCTGTGTGTCACTTCATATGTTTGCTGCAGCTAAGGCAGGATTGTAAAATAGTTATGGACAGTTAGAATTATCTCACTGTTTTAACTCTGCCTTAGCATTTTCCTTTTTTTTTCTCTTATGGGAATATGGATCTCCAGAGAGCTCATTTGTCAGGTACAAATAAAAAAAATTCTGGGATGAGGATTCACAGATAGTGAGAAAGCTTTAGAAATCTTCTTAAGGTTTTGTGACTCCTAAGTGCAGTGAAAAGAAATAAGAGTAGTGAAAAAAATTATAGAACATTGAAAACATTGTAATATGTTTTTGTTAATTAAACCCAAAAGAAAATCGAGCTTCTAAAACCTTTTCCATGCTGCTTAGGTAGTTCCTACCATGAGAATAGAAATTAAAAAAAAAGAAAAAAGTTGTTGAGTTTTCCTCTATTAATTAATGAATTCCAAAATTTTATATAGTCAGAGGTATTTGAAGGTTACCAGAAGTAGTGCATTGACTCTGGATACTCTTGTGGGTATCTGGAAACCAGACACCCACAAGAGTTGCTCTGTCACTTTCCTCTGCAAATGGACTGGGCAGAGAAAATATAGTGAAAGGTTCACGAGTTGATATAAGGACAGAGAGAGATCACTCACCAAATATCACCACAGACAAAACAAACTGAACCTGGGGATAGTAACAAACTCATTATTAACAAAGAGCAGAATAATGAGAAGTATAAAACATCTTTAAAAAAACACCTTTTCCCCACTCCTCCCTCCTCCCCATGCTTTACCTCCTCCCCTCCAGCAGTGCAGAGAGGCAGGGAATGGGGACCTGGATGATTATGGTCATTTCATCCCATGTTGTTCCTGCTGCTGCTCAGAGAGAAGAGTCCTTCCCCTGCTCCAGCACAGGGTGCCTCCAACAGGAGACAGCTCTCACAAACATCTCCGACATCAGTCCGTCCCAGCGCCATTACTGTGATTCCTGGTTGGCATGGCCCTGGCCAGAGGCAGCACTCACTGGCTCTGCTGGACACGGAGGAACACTCCTGCAGCTTCTCAGAGAAGCCATCCCCGTAACGCTCCGGCTACCAAAACCTGGCCACACAAACCCAGCTCATCCGAACACTTACCGCTGCTACGCTGGAACTTAACTCGGATCTTGTTTTTCGATTCTGTAGAAACATAGCTAATTCCCTTGAAGGGAATTGCATTTAAGCAAAAGTACTCAGAACAAAGACAAAAGTAATATAAAAAATGCTCAAAAATGGTTAGTCATGATTTTTCCTAATTTCCACAGGAATCAGTGGAACTCACAAGTCATATTATACCCAGAGAGTTTCCATCATAATATAGGAATCACAGATAAACAGATGAAAAAATATTTCTTTTCAGAACAAGGGCCCTGTATACTAAAAATAAATCAATTTAAAACAATACTCAAGAGATATGCACATTACTGTAGCCAACAACATATCAGCTAATTTTCCTATTCCCCAGTTATTCAGGAGTAGTAAAATGCATATTAGTATGGAGAATTTTTGCAATGGGGCACACACTTTTTGCTAATGAAGCAAGTCTGTCAAAGCAACAGAGATGGAAGAAATAGTAATTGGATCTTACTTGAAAACCTTCAGCTTAAGTTGTGGTCTAGAACTGACAGGTTCTGTCAATATTTACAGAGAGATTTATTGCTATGTCATATATGCTTAGAATGACACACATATTTCTACCATCATGAAATAAAAGAAATAGTGTTATTATCTTATTTTTTAAATTTTGTGTGTATAAAGTGCAAGAATATTTTTTCGTTTGCATGAAATTAACAATTAACCACAGGTTTTGGTCTCTGGTTTTATTGGAAATAAACAAATCATTATAAAAACTGTAAAAGTTCATTATTATTTGCATTATTGAAAACCAGGTAGTGAAGCTAACTAAGAAAGACATATTATGCTATTTAGATTATGCATTTTGCTTGATTTTATAGTATAAGACAATAATTTTAAAAGAAATTAATAACAAAGGACAATTGCAAATACCCATTTTAGTAACTAGGGTCTGCTAAATATCATTGTTTAATTTCATTCACAAACATATGATCAGAAATAACTCACAACAAAAAATAAATATAATAATAAACATGAAAAACTTTGAAGTAAGGGGAGGTTAATTTCTTTAACATTTTTAGTGTGACTCATGTTGTTTCCACAATTTCAGTCTCAATAACTTACTAATATTTTCATATGCTGGGTAGCTGAATATTTGTCTAAATGAGCAATGGCTAACTGGAGCCTTCTTTCTAGAAGTACTCTGTGTTTCAACCTTATCTCCATCATTTATCATGTTTTAAATATAATGTTGAATCTTGACCTGTCCACAGACAGTGGTATATATGTGATTTATTTCCATTTCCTTTTGATTTTTTTGCCTTCAAATAATAAAGAGAAATTAGATATAATTCCAAAGATAAACTGAGATCTGCCCTATATATTAGAAGGGAAATCTGAATAATTCAGAAAATCCTTGAAGTCTGCATTACTGAAATCTGCAAAATTGATCAGCCAATTGGTGAATAATTGCACTCCTACCTCTGCTTCTATTTCTATTTCTTTTTTACTGAAACAACTTTCTCACTGTGAAAAAAAAGACTCATATGAAAATTTGGAACAAAATTATATTAAGGGCATCAATCAAAGAAACTGTGATGTTTTGTGAACAAAGCTCATTGCTTCTAAAGAAATATCAGTAACATCTGCTGTGTATCTATACTTTCAATTTAAAATTTGAAGGGACATTTTTCTTACCCAATTATATTTATGAAAATACCAAAAGCCTGTTGTATTAACTGTGAGAACACATGGCTAAGCTATCTGAAAAACACTTTTCACTTACCATTGTTATTAGCTGTAAAAAGCCAAACACAAGGGTTTTTAGAGCAGAAATATCTAACAAATGCATGCATAAAAATAATCTTTTACTTTAAGATGTAACTGCATAGCTCCCAGAGGAGTTTTTTAGGCACCTAGTTCTCCAAAGTACCTAGTTGGAGTACCAAATTTAGTACTTAGATACAGGGGACAATTTGAGAAGAAGTTCTCTTTTCTGAGTGCACCTCATTGGCCTGTTTAGCATAAGTGACATGTGGGAATTGCACATCTGAAGCTTTGAGTGGCTGACTGCCTACAGGATGCTCTGCTGCAGTAACTATAAAGCAGTTAGGTAAGATAAGTGTACCTAGATTTCCAAATTATTACAGAAAAAAAAAAAAAGCTCATTAGACGGTATCTGCTAAATATTTTTCGTAGTAAATGTTATTAACAACACTGTCATTTTTTCTTTATTTCTCCCTAGATCTGCTTCAAAAAAGAAATAAACAACTTTCACATATTTTTGATTTTAACTTTCATCCATTTGCATATTTTATATTATTGCTCTCAAGTCTAAGGAGATATATTGCATAGTACGTAAAAATGACTGGAGTCTGATCTCTGTTACATCTGAATAATAAATAACACAAGACTGCCTTACAATGAAAGCAGCAGTTCAAGCACAAGATGTAAAAATGATTGAGAACTTGAGTTTATGGGAACACACAACTAAGGGGAATAGAAGTTAAGAAAAATTAATCAAACGTGTTTGTGAGGAAGCACAGAATAAATCTATGTGTGTTACTCTTCTCCATCAGGCATGTATAATTGCATTGTTTCAAAAATTGTTTGCTGGCTCGGTTCACAAATATGTTCAGGGTTTGGAAGCTTGCTGCTTTGCGTTTGTGAGGCTTCTCCAAAAACTCACACAGTGCAGTCATTTAGAATGTTGCTTAAACATAGTCTCTAAACCCAGCTCCATGCCTACTGCTTGTAGTACAGAGTGTAAAACTGATAGTATTTCAATGTCAGTTAATGACACTAGGGAAGGGAAGGGAAGGNGGGAAGGGAAGGGAAGGGAAGGGAAGGGAAGGGAAGGGAAGGGAAGGGAAGGGAAGGGAAGGGTCCTTAAAAAATTTACCATTAGACCTAAAATTTTGTAATCCCAAGGACCCTTCTTTCTATATCTCTGTATTATGGGAATCAGGTTAGAACTGTTTTTTTTTTTTTTTTTTTCCTACAGAGTATCAGAACTATTCCTTGTTTGTGAAGCTTTTTGAAATTCCTTTCTAAAAGAAGTCAGATGAACAGGTTGCCTTACAGGAAGACATAGTAGTTGTCTCGACAAGCCTTGGGAGGGTAATTGTTGTATAACACTGCCCAGTTTACCACTGGCTGATGTTTCAAATAGAAAATGCTGAGTATGCTGAGGGAGAACACATTTTAAATTCATGTCTTATCTCTATCAGCTGTTTTTGCTGATCATGGACAGTCATCTGAACATCTATAAACCCTCTTCAGTCACAGAGCTGGAAAGGGTAGATCTGAAGAATGAAAAATATGCTGGCAATGTGACAGATCCTACTGCTTGCCAGCCCATCAAAAATGGTGCTGAGTGTATCTCAAGAAGGCAGATGATGAATCAGTGAGTCAGGCTAACAGAAGGACATAAAGAAATTGACAGTTCTGTCAACTAGCTCTTGGTGGGAAGCAATTAGGTTATGATGAATAAGAGAAATAAATCATGCAGAAACTGTAAACAATTAATTAGAAGAAACGCCCCCAAAGTATAGAATTGCTATAAACTTTCAAAGAGGAAATACAGATTGCAGTGTTTCCACTGCAAAATTAAAATGAAGAGACAGAACAAAAAGGCACAAACATCTAGTGAAAACTCATAATTTCTTTCATTCACCTTTTCTTCCTGTCTGCCCCATCCTCTCCCTCTCTTACCCTCCCTCCATCCCTATCTTAATTTGAATTTTGTTACAGAATAACTATCATGACCACTCAGAACAGAAGTGGAAAAAAGTACTTACATAAGAGCAGGAGTTCAGGAATATCAAGGCCTCTACTGGGGAGATAAAGAGAAACAGAATCGTGAAAATGTGATGGAAAGTCTGTATTTGCCCAAAGATGCAGGGTAGTACCTAGGAGTGCAGAATGTTGCTCTTGTGGCTTTTGAGAAAGCATGATGAGTAGGACATAAGAATTTCACCACTCCCCAAAAGCACCAGGCAGCTCTTTCTCTTTCTCTTCCTGAAATGTCTCTTTCTCTCTGAAATAGCTTGAATAGTTACAGTGGATTACATTGGTCAGATCTACAGACAGATTGATTTTTCTTACTTTTTTTTTCCTTTCTTTGAATGATTAAAGAGAATCATGACTCCTCTTTCTCATCCTCCTAAGGACAACAAAGATAGTTAGGTGAAAATGAAACTCTGTAGTTTTGTATTTTCAGTATTAGAATCAAAGTGGACCAAAGCTGGTGTCAACAACTGATCATTTTCTACTGTGCACGCCCACTTCCTTTTAAACTTCATTTCATGCAGAGAAACAAGATTTATAGTATCAAAAAATATTACGAATATCATAAAATATAGAGGAACCATCTCTCTGACTGTCAAGAAAGAAGTGTTACAACAGGGAGGTTAAATTTCAAATGTCCCATTCTTAAGATTAGCTCGTAGTGCTTTTAATTTTAACTCCTTCATAATCCTATATGGGTTCTGTCAGCATACCTATAGTGTGATGGCTTGTTAATAAAGAATCCTAAAGTAATTTCTCCTTTGGAAGGAGTGTTTTATCAGTAATTTTAAGATTACATTATATTTCCTTTATGTTTGGCTTTGATTGCACAGAGAGCATTTTAGTAACTTATGAGTTCTTTAAAAACTTGGTTTCTTAATATTTCCCATTAAAGAGAATAATTATCTGATATTAGGCATATTAAGATGTGTTTAGCTAAAAATGTTATTATATTTTGTTTGTTTGTTTTTATAATTTTTAAATTCCCTTAATCTATCATCCACCTAACACTTAAAAACACTAATAGACTCCTGGTACCATAGACAAAAAAAAAAGCAAAACCAAAAACTATTATTGTTACAAAGATAAACATGTGTAAAACAAAGTAGATGCAGAAACCTTGTCTTTAGAAAACATTGAAGCTACAAATAAATTAATTAAAAAAAATAGATTCAAAACCAAACCCAGTCAAAACTGGTCTAGACAAAAGAAGTCTGACCAACTGCAGTACTGTGGTTTTGCAAAATTATTGCAAAATTTTAGGAATTTTGCCAGCAATGGCAAGACTGGGTGACTGTGAGATGCTTTCAGGTTTGTTCAATTTCTGTGTTTTGGGTTTGGGTTTTTTTTATTTTGGGAGCTTGGCTTTTAATTTATTTTTTATTTCCTGTGATTGAAGGCCCTTGCAATCTTTGGAAAAAAGATAACAAAAAAAACCACACAAAAACCTACCTAAACCTTTCCATTTGAAAGAGTAAATAATCTCTATATGATCTTTGACTTTTTAACCAAATAATCATTAAAAGATGAGATAAGGGTAGGACAAGTCAGTTTTGTTCCTCATTTGTTTCTCATATTTTAATTTCTGACCCTGGGCAAACCTCCTCCTTTTATAGTGTCTGTATCTTTTGCCTGTAATTTTAAGGTGACTTACCTGACTTACAAAACACTTACTAAACACTCCTCCCTTACTAACCACAATATTATCTAGAAATCAGAATCTTAAAATTCTCCATTTAAAATTAAATCCTCGTATGATTTTCCTATCAGTAGCGTATGTGTGTCTGTGAGTGCCTGTGTGAACTCTGTGATACAATCTTGTATTTTCTCTAGTTCCTGTCTTCCAAGCAAAACTCTCCTGGATAATAAGAATTAGGTAACACTGACATCTGCACCAATTGACAAAGACTGTGATTATGCACAAATGTATGCCTCCCTATCCAAATCTGTCATTAATGTCTGTCTCCTCTTGGTGGTTAATTGGGCTCTCTGGTTAAAAATCCTGTTACCAACCTAACTATAGTGGCAATGGTTTCTCTTGTTTTACTGTCATGCAAACCTTCATCCAGGCAAATGAAATAACAATGTACTCTACTGAACAAGCATTTAGCAACTTAACCACAAGCAGACATTGGCTACCTACAATTTAATCCAAAGCTAATAAACTTACTTTATGTAAATGCAATCACTATTACACCATATGAAATTTGTGCAGGACACTGGGATTGACCAGATTCCGAATGGAAACTGGAAAAACTCTGTGTGTCTAACAATGAAAATCACTTGCATAACTTCTTTTAAATACATTTTTTCTTGCCTAATATGTGAAAAGTGCCATAGGCTGATTAGATCAATGTTTACCTAGCAGAGAGCTTCCAACAAGTAGAAACATGGGACCATGATGGAGGGCAGCGTGAGGGAAGTCTACGTGTATAAAGTGAGTTTGAAAGACCTGAACTTGGAGACATTAATGTTTCCCAGACATTTCATGCTTTCATTATCTTGCTTCTGTCTTAGAATTTCTGAAGATTTTATTTTTATTTTAGATTGAAGTGTTAACTCAGTAATTTCTAGACAGCTAACATGAATATAGCTTGAGTGGGGCATGATATATTTATGTACATTAAAGCCAGAAAGAAAATAGATTTCAAGGGCATTAATCATCCATATTTCTCATCAAGACATTAGTAGGTTGTACTCAATACTGTACCTTTTGTTCAGGGAAGACAGCAGTAGCAGAAGCATTTGTCAGAAACTGATAATGATTCAAATTGTGCTTTCATAAAACGAAAAGAGTCCAGCAAAAACTAGGGGAATGAAAGAGTGACTGAAGTCATGCTCTTACTGCACCAAAGACTGAATCAGTTTAATAAGCCTGCCATACTCTTCCTTATAAATTTAAAAAATATTTCTTATTTCCCATAGATTATTAATATTCTTCCCTTTCTAAAATAAACATAGTTGACACATGTATCAATAGCTACATGTCTCGAGAATACACATCTACTTTTCCCACTGGATGCCACTGTTTGATCAAACAAACCAAATCCTGGAATAATCATGAAAACTTGTAGCTGAAAAAAGCCATTAATTCAAATTAAAACACAGGGTCTTTAGGAGACATTTGAAGCATATTTTATTAAAATGCCTAGAGCACAATTACTGTAGTTTTAGTAAGGATTATACAAAATTAAAGATTGCATGAGGAAATAAAAAAGAACTTACAGGGCATGATAGAACAATAGAAAAAATCAGTGATATATAAAACAGAACTTATTTGCCGAATAACAGGTAATTGTTTCAACATCTTACTCATTTTGAGTATGAGTTTGTAATTTAACATTGACTGATAAGGGACTTGCCACTAACATTAAAATATTTCACAGGTGAAAGTATGTTTTTCTTTGTTATAACAGAATTAGCTTAGTATGAGCAGTTTCAGTTATTTCTGAAAGCCAATATTCTAATTTTATTGTCACTGGAAGCAATGGCACTTCACCATTCATTTTCAGAGGACATCATCAGACCAACATGAGTATTAAGAACATACTGCCTTCATCTAACTCCTTGAAGAAGCATTGTTCAAGCGACAATAACGGCATTCAAACAATGGTAAATGCTCTACCACAAAATAAGAAGAGGCCTCTAAAATGTAGGTAAACAAAATGCAATACCACCAGAAAAGAAAATATTTTAAGAGCATACCAGTAATAGCAGGAGATGTGAGGAGGACATGAAGAAAAATCAAAGACTGCAAGTAAAATTAATTCAATTTCCGGAGATTAAGTCAAAAGACAAGGAATTACCAGAAATGTATAATGAAATTTGCTAGAAAAAGATGTTGATAATATTGTAAATCTTCCATTGCATCTAGATTACCATACACTAGTCATTTTTATAGCATTTGAAAATCTGCTTTTGCTTTTTTAATACAATGTGAAATATTACACAAAATGTGACAGCAAGATATTGGCTTAAGTATCTTATATGAAACCTTGACTTTTGTAAGTACATTCGAAAAATGTTCTACAGCAAAGTAATTACAGTTATCGTATAGCAGAGACAGAGTATGGGGATTTTTTGTGATAAAATGAAGTAATCTTTCCCATTACTCTTCAGCCTCTTAGACATTGCATATTATTTTCTGATCTCTTTACATCATAATATTCCTAGAATTCTGAAAATCCATCACTCAAATACATTCCGAAGGCTTTCTTTATGCTTGAAGGCAAGAATAATAAAAGTCTACCTATTTCAAAGATGTGTATATTACAAGTCCAGGCTTTACGAAATGCTGCAGTTCACTGAGTCAAGACTTGTTTTCCAGATTACTTTATATGAAGACTGCACTGTAAACCTTGAAATAATTGTAAATTCTGGCTAGCATAGTTTCATGGTACTTTTTGACAGTGTCTTCTAGCATTCTAAAACAGAAAACTTTTGATATGTTGCTTGGAAGGTGATACAGTACTGCTGTCTCGAGCCTTTGATCAGCAGAGAAAATTCTGGCACAGGACAGTCAGTTTCATGGGGATGTGGAATAGTAGAAGTTAAGAATCAGTAACAAGAAGGAAAATGACATGGGACAAAAACAGTGGAAGGCAGGCTTAAAAACAAGAAAAAGTGAAATGTTTAGTAGAAATTGAAAAATAAAAATAGAGAGGAGCAAAGAAAAAGTCAAAGAGAAACAAAATTATAAGAGTTTTATACATCAGGTTTTTTGTTTGTTTGTTTTTTAAATAACTCTTCTTCCCTGCATTTATTCTGTGGGTGGGTTTTTGGAGGGGATAAATCATCTCAGGGAAGAGTATGCTCAGTGAGCATGCTCTGTGCTTTTATCTATATACACATTTATGTATATCTCTCTGTGTATCTATGAATATGTGTGTGTATCTAACTATTCTTTTTATGTTCCACTTTCCCTAAGAAGCTGTCTCTACTCTGATTTATTTTTATAATTAATTAAAATTTTGTATAACTAAATAAAGAAAAAGAAACTGTGATAGGAAACTTTGGGCATTGTATCATAAAGAGGAAAAAACAGAAAGGAGTCATACATCTGTAAACATCTCCTAAATGTGATTGTGAGGTTCAAGCAAAAGTCTTCCAGGCACTCAGCTAAAGTACATAAAAATAACTAGCACTGGCCATTTAAGGGTGCTGTAAATGGCTCCGTTAGAAACTTAAAATATGGGTACCGCCTAGAAGAGACAAGTCAATAGAGAAATCCATCTGCCCTGACTATGAACCAGTCAATTAAAAGCCAGCCTTGAGTGCTAAGGTGAGTGCCACCTTGAGTCAAAGTGGCAATGTTAAAAGACCCTGCAAGAAGCAGGCACAAATCTCAGGTGAGAGCTGATTTGTGTCAGAGGAGCTTAAAAGCAGGCAAAGCAAGCTCCTGTGCTCCTGGAACTAGAAGTGCACACATGTCCAGAGCCCGTGTCCCAGGTTTCCAGCAGTGTGTGCCAGCAGCGAGCTGTTCAAGCGTGGCAGGAGGCATGTGACAAAGAGGACAGCCCTGGTGAATCTCGGGCTTAGCAAAGCCTGAGATTTATGCCCAGGGCAACCAGTGCTGCCTCTTGCTGCCAAAGCAGGCAATGAGGAGGCACCAGTGGGGTACAGGAATATGGGAGGAAAGTAAGACGATGTGGGCTTAAATCAGAAAATATTACTGTAGATTAAATAGAGTAACAGGTAAGAATGGGGTTGAAATGATAGCATTTCATTTGACACCAAAGCTTCCCTTTGTTCTTACCATCTCAAATAAAGAAAAAAAAGAAAGGATCTGATTCTGAAAATATGTTTGTGAGCAATACCAGTTACATGAGTACATGAGTACACATTCCAAGGCTAGCAGCACTGCAAATGGCCAAATGAGTGCTAATTATCAATGTAATGGTTGAAAAGCACCTCTGCACATCTGAAATGTTTAAGGAAACTGCTTTTGTATTACCTTTTTTTTATGGTTCATAAAAAATCCTGCCTAAAATGAAGCCAGGTGTGAAGTAGTGCTATGCAATCTGACTTGGTTTATTTTGTTTGCATACAAAATAGTAATAGCTTCTGTACTGCCATTTTTTGACGAAATTTCCTTTTTGTGTTTTTGTTCTTCTTTTTTCTTTTTATCAAAGACACTTAAAGCAAAGTCCTCACTGTTGCATCTTGCTATTTAAACATATTCTAGGCCCACAGTTTCTCATCTTAACCCACAGTGTATTTTTTCTGCTTTTGTTTCTGTGGATTGTTGTGGGTTATTTTCATCTCTTACTTTAAAGATTCACTAAGAATTTTCACCTCTAACCATGGAAATTGCAAACAAAGAACGCTCCCTAGATGATAAATGAAGTACAGTTTTTCAGATTTATCTGTTCTTTAATGTTTAATGTAATGGTTTGATTGAGTGTGGTCAACGAATATGGTGTATATGAGGATGGTAGAAAACAGAACAGTTTCTGTCTTAAGCAAAGATATCTTTCTGTGGTTCTTATGACCTAAATAGAAATAAATTGAATTCCATATGCTTTCTATGACATTCCATATGATTTTATGGATGAATTCTGGTTCATAATTTGTGATGATGAGAAAATATGTGTATATAATTATTTTCTTTGTAAATAACACATTTTCTCAAAATGTTTGTCTTTTGACTTAAGTACTATTAAAAACAAATTTATCTTTAGGATGGATTTGTGAATTTAGTACTGATTTATTCCATTTGAGCTGCAGTTTAAGTATTCTAAAATATCAAGATTTTTCATAATACTATTGATATCATTGGAGTCACTTTGATTTTTGGAAAGTAAGAAAATTATCCTTCCCTTTTTTTTTTTTTTAATGAGTTTATAACAATTACTGGAAGACATAAACTATCGTTTTATGGAACTATTATAAACAAGTAATATTTTACCTAGTATTTTTTAACACTTGAAGAACAAAGCTTAGGGCGCAGTGAAGTTCAGGTTATTGTATCAAAGATTTAAAAAGTCTCCTCTCTTTGAAGTCTCTGCAAAAATATACTTCTATCACGGTTAAAACTAAAATCTGTGGCAGGTCTTCAATATGGGAAAGTGGATATTTATAGAAAGGGTTTGGAAGAACATATTTTAAGAACTTTAAAATAAATTCTATTCTGTGACCTTCAAATACTAAACATAGTAGGAGATCTGTCATTACATTGTGGTGACAAAACAGCACCTCTCTTTCTGACCAAACACTCTATAAAAACAGCAATATTTTTGTGAAATTTCTTTGCCTATCTTAAACTGCCTTGTCTACCCTAGGGTACTGTTGTTTAATCTGTCAGTACTCTGAGTTAATATACAAACAGATAAAATAGCTATAATCCTTGCCCCTGAAGAGTTTCATTACACATAAGTACAACCATATGAGAGAAGGTAAAACAAAAGAAACAATTAGAAGGGAATAAGGGTAGAGAAGGAAGGACATCAATTATGAAAACCTCAGTTTTAATGGTGCTTTGGATAGCTTTTTATTTAGATAGACTTTTATCTTTCATGGAGGAATAATACAATTTAAAAAAAATGAGAGTGGTGGAACAGAGGAAAAACCCATGAATGTGAGGAGGAAAAAAGGGTATGTAGTGAACTATCCTTCCCTACGGAGGGAAGGATGTGAAATAAAACATGCCTTAAAGTTTTGCAAGAAAACCGGTTGCAGCCATTGGTAAAGAGAGGTGCATAACACACAAAGTTGATCCCACTTCCAGAGCAGGAGACCTTCATTTCCACTGGGAGACGTAGCTTGAAGAAACAGAGCAGAGAAAGCAAAGCAGCAATAAGATGAAATCAAATTAACTTGGCCTGCCTGTTTTTCTGAATCTCTTCAGGCTGATAGAAGTTACCCTGTCTGGGAGTGCTGTTCTCTTTCTTGCAACAGATATCTCCCAACCCCAAGGTAATTTTACATTAATTTATATTTCTGTTTTATTTTTTTGCTATTTTTTCTATCTGTGTTCATGGCCATGCGAATATTTTCCTCACATATCAAAGCTGTTAGTTCCCCCAGCAGATATTTATACATGAGTAAGATATGCCTTGAGCCTTTTTGTCTGCAGGCTAAACAGATCGGCCTCTCCTCACACTACAGGTGATCCAGTCTCTTGATAGTAATCAGCAAGGATTGTTATCTTTGTGGTCCTTCTGGTCTGAAGACCTTTCTGGTCTTCCACAGGTCCACCTGTGGGTGTCTCTGGTCTATGTCTTGAACTGGCAAAACCAGGACTGAGAACTGTACTACAAAAGTGTTTCACAAGTCCAGAACAAAGGGGAAGGGTCACCTTCCTCAGCCTGTAAGAAACACTTTCCCTTATGCAGCCTTGGAGGCTGTTGGCCAAAAAGTCGGACATTCAACTTGGTGCCCAACCAGGATCACTAGGTTTTTTTCTGCAAAGCCCTCACCAGATACTGCCACCTCAAGATATACTTAACATTTCCTTTTATTCAAGTTTGTGAGATTCCTCTCTGCCTGTTGAGATCCCTTTGACTGGCAGCACAATGATCTGATCTAACCAACATTCCCACATTTGTACCTTCTGGAAACTCATTTTGGGTGCAGTATATCCCATTATTCACATCACTAATTAAGTGAAAAAGTATTGGTCCAGTCTTGATCCCTAGGGCACACCGTTAGTGACTGCCCTCCAGCAGAACTTTGCTCCACTAATGGATCCACTTTTGATCCGGGCAGTTCAAGCAGCTTACAAATAATTTCACTGTCCCTTTAAAGAGTGTGGAATTCAACAGTTTGTCAATGAAATATTATGACATTGTGGAAAACTTTGCTGAAGTCAGGTTATACAACATCCACCACTCTGCCCTCATCCACCTTGCTAGCCATTTCATCATAGATGGTGATTATCAGGTTGATTAGGCATGCTTTCCCCTTCATAAATCCATACTGACAACACCCAAGAGCCACTGTCTCAATCATATTTTAGTAAAGGTTTCCAGGATTATTTGCTTCACCACCTTCCTGGGGAATGAGGTGAGACTCATTAGCTCATAGAGGATCACCAGATCCTCCTTCATACCCTTCTTGAAGAGGACAATGGTCATTACTTTCCTCCAAGCCTCAAGGGCCTCCTCCACTTGCCATGACCTTTAACAACTGAGAGTGGCTTTACAGTGCCAGGTCCCTCAGCAGGCACAGTTGTATCACGTTGGGTCCCACAGATTATGCCTGTCCAGTTTTGGTTTCATTCAATGCTGCTTTGGGAGCTATGATTTTTGACAAAGTCACAACCCCAAATATTTTCATTCGACCCCGTGCTTGCTGTGTGACTGTGATTAGACACAATTTCCACTTTATCAAGAATGACAGAAAAGGAACATGGTGCCACTGCTGCCACTTTTGTCAGTATCATACTCCACATGTTTTCATATGACTTTTTAGTTGGCAAGTTTCCATTTGTTGAAACTGTCATGTCCATTTGCTCCCTGAGCAGCCTCTGATTGTTCACATTTTTGCCTTCAGATCAGGAAGTGCTCATGTCTGAAAATATAAAGAATTTTCCATAAACAAGTAAGTAAGTACATAAATATTTATAAAATTTAATACTTACATATAGATAAACTCTAGATATGTTTATATATAACTTTGCATTTGTATATACTTATATATAGATATAAAAGGTAATTATATGGATTTGTAAAAGTGCATGTACAACCCATTCTGAAATAAAAGCTAATGTGGAAAATAATTAAAGCTTAAACATAAACAGAAAGTAATTAAACAAAGTCAAAAATTTTGGACATTCCCATGTTACAAGGCTAATGAGCTATTCCAAATGATTCCTGTTGGATCATGCTCCTTACTGAAATCAGTTTGAATTGCTCCCAACAATAATCCTTGAGGCCAGGTGGGTTGACACTACAGAAGGTCTACTTGATCTTGCATTTAGTTTCTTTTTGTACACCATAGCTGTGTTTCTACCCCAGAAAGCAACTAAGTACTGCCCAGCTGCTCACTTATTCACTCCCTGACCAGCAGGGAGGAGAATCAGAAAAATACCCCAACCTCTTGGTGTGAGATAATAACAGTTTAATAATAAAAAACCCAAAATATTATTATTATTAATAACAATTAAAATAATAGAGAGAGACAAATTAATCCCAAGAAAAAATAAGAGATCTATAATAAAATTGCTCACCATCCACTGACCTATGCCAGGCCATCCCTGAACTGTGACTGGCAGTTCTTCCTGGCTAACTCTCAGTTTATATACTGGGCAGGGCATGCTATGGTATGGAGTATCCCTTTGGCCAGGATGGTTTTTTTGGTCACCTTTTCTAGCAACACTCTCTCTTGGCTTGTTTTGCACTTGCTCACTGGCAGATCATGTGATACTGAAAAATCCTTGTCTTAGGGTAAGCACTACTCAGCAACAACCAAAACTCCAGTGTGTTCTCATCATTATTCTCATGCCACATCCAAAACACAGCACCATACCAGCTACTAAGAAGAAAATTAACTCTATCCCAGGTGAAAAGAGGGCAGTCATATACCTGTATGCACGTTATATCAGCCCAACTTCTGAGAGGCTGACAGGAGGAATTCCCTGAGCTGAAAAGGACCCAGGGTCATAAACAGATTCAGAAGTGAGTGCTGGTGTGTGTCTAGGGGCTAAGTGTTGAAGGCATTGCTAGCCCACTGTGCTTCAATGCACACTCTGATAAGGGTTGCCCTGATAAGGGCAACAGGCTCTGTTGAAGGCTTCTGTCGTCCCTTCTGATGCTGTAGGATAAAGAGCAGGCAGTCTCTAATGAAACCCCAATAACAGGAGACCAAAAAATCTCTGTGAAAAATGATTAGTGAGCTTTCTCCGAATCAAACATTTATCTTAATCGAAAATAGATCCTTAAAATGTTCTTTAAACTGAAAAAAACCCCACTACCACCAAATAACCAAACAACCAAGCAAAACAAAACCTGGAAGTAACAATGAATTTTCCATATACAGAGAAGTTTCAACTAAATCTCTGATAGTTACAGAGTACCAACTGCCCAAACCGCAATTTTCAAGGGAGCTGCAAGCATGCTTTCAGTTTGACAATCATCATAATTTAAAAAGTATTTATAAGCACATTCCTGCATGTTTTTTGAAAAATACAGCACAATTTGTGGTTCCCAAGGGTTTTTTTACTGTATTTCAACAAATATTGACATTTAGAAAGCTCTTTTTTTGTAAAGTTTATTCTATTACAAACCACATACTGTGGTTTCAAACATGTTTTTTGCATCAGATAGATTTATCATTGCAGTTATTTAGTTTTTCTGTAAATCAGACCCACAAAATACAAGATCTAAAGTGTACATTTTACATTTATATGGTACCTATTGTGTGCAGGAAGCCCATGCTGTGTCAATGAAAGATAATATCCTTACATGCTGCGCAGAAAGATGAGTCCCCTGAAGTCTGAGCTGTTAGGTTTACGTGGGACAGCAACTATGATGTTGTGGAATATTAAGAAGTTAAAACAGCAATTGGACATTTGATTCCCCAAAAGTAGGAAACCTAAACAGAAGCAGTAGGAAATGAGCTAGAAGAGAAGCAGGGAGAGTGTGCTTTGTTCCCATATGGCAAACAACAGATCTCACAGCCCAGAGTAATACGTGACTTTTAAAGTACCCTTATTTGTTCTTTAATTTGTATGGTGCTAAAATGTCTAGCCATTTATTGAGTTAAAATCATTGATGCTTTAAAAAATATAAAAACTCTGTCAAGTCATTGGTGAACACAATTATATCACAAACAAAATTTAAATATATAAATGTAACACTTTCCAGACCACAAATTAAAGGTATAACAATTGCTATTGCCAGATAAATTTAATTTTTATCCTTAATACTTTTTCCATTTATTGTGTTTGTTTCATCTTCCTTATTTATCTAAAAGATATCATCTAACCACAGAGGAATAAGGGCATTTATGTGAATTTATCTCTCTTGGTTCATACTGAATTATATATATATATGCTGAAGAAGAAAAAATATTCTATGATTAGAGGTTCAAAATTGGTATGGTTCAAAAAATATTCTTCAAGATAAACAATGTATCAAAGTAGATAAATATTTATGAATTTAAATATTTAAGAACACCACACATCTGCAACATGATAAGCAACTATCAAATAGGAAAAATAATACGTTGCCTTGTGTCCTTTCCCTCCATGCCCTCTTTCCAAAACCTAGTATAAGTACCTCTGTCTAAAAAGATTTTAAAAAATGCAGCATCAGTGAATCCTCATTTCTTGACATTAAAAAAAAAAAAAAAAATCAGTGTTCAGGTAAAGCAGATCTGTCTTTTTTTTTTTCGGGGGGGGTGTTTGTTTTTATTTTTGTGGTTTTTTGTGTTTGGTTGGGTTTTTTAATTAAAATAAACCCCAAAAACAAAGCAAAGCGAACCAAAACCACAAAAAAGCCCCAAAAAGCAAATAAATAAGAAAGATATTAGCTCAGTGATTGACATGTTAACACTTTTGAATAGAGGACCAGTTGCCCACAGCCTGCATCTTGGTTTCAGCATACAAAGAAAATACTTTCCATAAAAGTATACTGCTGGCAGAATATAAACACGCTAAAAAGAAATATTTCCAGAGCAGATTTTCTTGCTTGATAGGTGGTGATATACAGACAAAAATTAATCTTCACGTTGCATCAAGTGTTCTGTTTGCTGTAATTTATTCACTGACATATCTAGGTAAATGCAACAGCAGCTGTAGAAGGGATGAGATGCAGTCACCACGACACTACGGAGTTATTGCTCCTGTAGGGTGCTGTGGATACACGGGGCACTGGCCTGGAGACACTGCAGTAGAAGTAAAATGAATGTTCAGTACTCTTCAGTCCAGGCAAGGAATGCAATTGTTAAAACTGCTAATATTTGAGGTCTGCTCTCTGTCAGGTCTGAGGTGAGGTGTAGAGCTGTGGTCACAAATAGCTGTGTGTCAGTGCAGTGTGGCTGTTGTGTAAGCTGCTGGAAGGATGAAATGCCCTTCAGCAATATACGCATCTGTGCTGTTAAAGAAGCATATTCCTGTTAAAAAATTGCTGCTTTTCATGTTTATCTTCTCCTAAATATTGATAATTCAAGCACAATGAAGCAAGCCTAACTGCAAGTGTGCCTAGGAATAAATTACATACACACTCTCCCAAAGAGATATTGAATCATTTGAAAAACACCAGCCAGAGTCACTTTATTTCATCATGTTTAAGGGGTAGGCTTCCTTTATCACTTTAAATTTATGAACAACTTTTAAAAAATAATGTTATAAAATATTAGAAGTTTCCTCCATTGTCTTTGTCTTTATTCTAGATTCCAGGATTTGAGCGGTTTTGTGTCCCAAGAATTTGTTTTTCCTCCTGTTGCCTAGCCCGTGAGTCTGCCTGCTGTTATACCTGCAACCTCATGCTTTTCTGACTGCTAACCCTTTCTAGTCCTTCGTCTGATTTCCCCAAGATTATGTTGCTCTTTGTGAAAAGAAAAAAATGGCCAAACTATTTACAAATACTTGTTAGGAAAAGAAAGATCAGCCTTAATGTGGAGATCTGAAGTGTTTTGAACAGTGGAAGCTCTTACTCATGATATTGTTTGAGTCACTGACCTGTGCTGGACACTGCATGTTGAGATATGATTTTTTTGTACATGCCACACAGAAAAGCATGACCTTTAAACTCCTTTCTTTCTACATTATTAACTGACAACTGGGCTTCTGGACTGCTGCTACAAAGTGGGTTTTAGGACAAGAAAGGATAAGAATGGCATCATTGTCTGCTAGCATTGTCTGCTGCTTCCTTGGAAAGAGGCTACCACCCTGAGAGAAGAAAGCCCTACTGATACAAAGCTTTTACTCCTTCTCTACAGCCAACACCCCAGTAATTAGTCACAGTGATCAACTCTGAAATACAATTCAAAGATTCCCACAGAACACAAAAGCTCATTACTTATTCCAAGAGGTTTACATTAAAAAAAAAAAAGAGAATACAAATATAATATTTTAAAAAAACCCCTTTCAACAGTATTAAAGACAGAAATTATCTACTCATCCTGTCCCCACTCTTGCTGGTTTCACTCCAACAATAATTTATAATCTGTCTGGAGAAGAAATGTTAATCAAACATACATCTATATTTTTCATCATGAGGATGTAGGGAGTGATCTCCTTACCTGCCTTTACAGACTTCATGACTGATACGCTTGAGATATACAAACTTAGTAAACTGGGTTTCTAAACATGTATAGGATGCCTTTTAAAACTCTCACCTAAGGGCTGAAATTTGTTTTCAAATTACTGGAGTGAACAATAATTATCAAACTAGCCAAAAGCCCAGAACAACAAAGAAACAAAAAAAAATTATTAGTATTTTCTAGTAAAATGCATCATGCATCCAAGATGTTTTGCAAGGAGGAGATGGTAGCTTTTGTCAAACTGATGAAAAAGGAGCAAATAATCCCACAAAACCCTTAGCTGATGAGAGTTGACCTCTTTGAAAAATGTTATTTTCAAAGATTAGCAAGTCAATATATACAACAAAAACTACATATACCCATAATATTGCAGGTTTTCTGTTTCTTTTTAAATGAAAAAGTGAAGCATGAGAAGGCTTTCATTTTAATTCTTGTATATGGGTGATGCACTGACAAGGTTTTTCTCTTAGTACTAGTTTCTAATTAAAAGTATAAACACAAATGTGATTGTGATAACCTAAACTCAAGTCTTATTTTTCTAATTTTGTACCATGAATTCTTAATTCAGTGGGTGGTTTCTTATTCAAAGCTGAAGAACAGTTAGCCTGATTTTAACAGCTAAGTGTTTGGCTGGAGTAAATATTTGACTTTGATGACTCTACTGACATGTATTGATTCACTCTGAATTTATGGATAAATAAGTTAGATCTCATCACAAACTACAAACATGTATTCTAAAAAGTTTATTTAAACACTCAGGAATGGGGTAGGTGTGGACAAAGTAATTAATCTCAATTAACTTTGGGCATAAGGCTAATCATTCTACAGATTCTCTAGAGTGTCAAGAGTAGTGTAAGCTCTACACCAGCTTTAAGAAGCATCTGTTTTTTTCAAAGATTATTCAGAAAGTCCAAAGTGAAAAATGTCATTATGTAATGCACCTTAGATGCTTAAATTTAAATGATACATTTTTTTTTCACATAATAAAAATTATTGGCTGAGGAAATCCTTTGATGCTGTCACTCAGTCTTCCACATGGATGTTTGTTGGATGTTTATA
This sequence comes from Leptocoma aspasia, assembly GCA_013399835.1. NCBI lineage: Eukaryota > Metazoa > Chordata > Aves > Passeriformes > Nectariniidae > Leptocoma > Leptocoma aspasia. The sequence goes on along the minus strand of VXAX01005193.1, from coordinate 482,662 downwards.
AGTACAGATACTCATCTCTAGATCTGTCACTTTATTTTTTATATGTGTTTACATTGTAGTTCAAGCTCTGAAATAAAGGCTATTCACTACAGAAACCATTCACTCAAAATAATGTGGGTTAAGCAATGAGAAAATTTTTTAATAATGTAAAAAGAGTTCTGACTTTGAGAATGAACTCTGTAATTTATTAAAAAAAGGGCATTAGTAATGGAAGCGACTTGTTATGTCATTTAGATACATTACTCTCAGTTAAATAGTGTTCCCAGTGGTTTGAACCATGTGTAGCTTTAAATACCTTATGCAGACATTGCAGCAATGAATAATCCAAACATTTGAATGTTATTGGTATTTTGGGAAGATCATCTTTGCTAATCATGTACTATCATTATCCTAGACAGAATTTACAGAACTGAAGATGGAAAAAAGATGTTTTCTTTCTCTTCAGGTGTTTTTTGCCACTGAGGAGCAGATTCCCTCTAAATGTCATTAAATTACACACACATAGTTCTTGGAATGACCAAGGGAATATACTTCATTTATATTCCATAGTCATGAAAATTTTTAATTACTTTGCTCCTCTTAATATATTTTTATTACTTTCATAAGGATCAAAGAGCATCCTCTGTTGGCTAATACAACACCTGATTCTGTTGTGCTTCTCGCTTACTATTGCCTTGTGAATCGGGTAACTAAAAGTGTTATGAAAGGGTGTGGGTTCAATTCCTATAGAGGATTTGCTTTCATTAAAATTTCTTTTATTAACATCTACCTTCTTCTTGCTGGGATGTGACTAAATTAATTTTTAAGTTTGAGTTATTTTTCTCATATTTCTAATTGGTTCTAATCCAGGAGCCTGGGAGCATGAAAACAGTAAGGAAGACATTGGAATAACAAAAGAGATATCTGGACAAACTTTTCTAGTTTTATACGAGATATAGTCCTACTGCTTGGAAAGACAGCCCCTTAAATTCTGATTTAAACTTCTAAAGGAAGATTATAATTTGATCTGTAGTTTGAGCTGAGCAAGATTTGGGTTCTGTCTTATGATTAAGGATGGTATTAATGATGGCAAATAGAGCATCTGTAAAGGAATAACTTTCTTGTTTGAGACAGAGCATGCCTTGTACTGGATAACAGAGATCAGCACTTTCCTGTGAGTTCACGATAAAATGTAGGAAAGGATTACCTTAAGCCATTGTGAATTAGTTCTGGATGATCAAGGTCAGTCATGATTATCTGGTGGGTTTCATTATGATTATTCTTTTCTACACAGGCCCAGCTATTATTGATTTCAATGCTCCTTCTTCCAGGCCAGGAGTTAAAGTCTTGAAAAGGCCTCTCAGGTGTGTAAGCAGCAGCATTTACCTCCTCTTACATGAGTAAATCTGTTGTATCATCACCTCTCACACAAGACAGAGTATCATCATTTCAGAAACAAAGTGTCATTCAAATTGCTTCACCTCAAAAAGGATACTGTAGGCTCAGAAAGATTCAGAGAAAAGGTGACAAAACTTAATGCGATTACTTTTATTTACTTATAATACAGTCAAACTGCAAAACTCCTTACCATAGGATGCCTTAGATGTCTAAAAATGTATATATATAAACTGAAAGAGAAATTGAATACATTATTAGATGGCAAGGTCAAAAATGTTTACCAAATTTATGGGAACTTACAGGACCTAGGGATCCAGTTGCATGTGAGTCGAGGTTTTTGGCATTTGATATAATTTTGATATGGTCCCACTCCATGACCTTGACTCAAACATGAAAATTGCCAAGTTGTGAAAAAGGACTGTGAAAAACTACATAGCATAGAGCTATGTAAGATGAGAGAGATAAGATTGCTGATACAGGGATAGTTCAAGGGAAGGAGAGGAAAAACACTGATAGGAAAATATATAAAATTCTAAGGAAAAAAACCCCAAACTGTGAGTCAGAAGACAGCAGCTCAACAGCAATGTCTATCGGTCCATTCGAAGGTTCAATGGAGGCCAACCTGACCTCCCTGCTAGCTGAGAAGTCTGCAAAGACCCTCCAACTACTTTACTGGAGATGGTGAACATATTGTTGGTTAGCTGAGTAATTCCTTTGACTTAAACATCTATCATGTGTGTTACTCTTTGATATCTACCTTATACTTCCAACTTGTGTCTAAAGAAACTCTGTGGAATCTCTGTATGAAGTGAAGGTGCCCAGAAAAGATGTTTAAGAGAGGCGGGGCTACATTATCTTTTCAAAGATGCATTCTGTAGGGAAATACATCCTTTTTGACCCTTTGGATGTTGACTTTCCTCATGTGCTCATTAATTTATAGCAATTGCTGTCTTAATACAAAAAAAAGGAAAACAAATAAAAACCACTTCCATTAATTTTAAATTTCACTTATCTAGACTGTTATAGGACTTGTTCCATGTTCACCTCAGTTGTAATAGAAAATTTCCCCTGATTTTTAATTAACTTAATTAGTCTTCTCTCAATCCTGATAAATGTCATGAGTTCAGAATCTGACATGTTCCAATGCATATTAATGTTAATTTTCACCTCATTGCTTACAATAGGAGGCAATTATTTTGAAATTGCAAATACAGTTTGAAAAAGCAATGTCTATTGAATTATTTGAACCCTAATTCTAAAGGAATTTCATAGCCTTTCTTTTAATGACAGGAATTGTTCTTATCAGTAAAATATTTCAATATACCCTTTTTATTTTAGCAGCTACTTTTGATCATCACATGCAATATTACAGAATCCTTCTAGAAACATAGCAAATAACTTTTTTCTGAGAAGTCTCATTTCATGTTTAGATCAATAGTCATTAAATTATGTTCCTTTTTTTCTATTTAGACATTACAACTGGGAGATATTCTGAGAAAAAGCAGTTTGTACTGTCATATGTGTATTGTATTTTAAATATATTGGCAATTTTGATGATACTTAGAGCAATATTTTAGCAGGAGATATTGAAAAGTGTATATATTAGCATTTTCCCTTCATGCATAGTTTCATAGTATCACAATTATTCAGAATGTCTTCACTAATATGTGTTAGGTAATAATGAGATCTGGAGGGTCGTTGTTACTCTATTATCTATTGCCTCTTTTTTAAAAATAGAAGTACATAAAATAATTATACAAGCAAGTATTGACTGCTCAACTGCTTCATGTTCCATCCTTAGAGCTGGCTCAAAGAGAGTTCTGAAAAGTTAGATGAACTTATGTATGTGTGTTTTGACCTTGATGAACCATGCACCAGGCTACAATGTTGGACATATCAGCACAATTATTGATTCTAATTATCACTGATGGTTTTATAATGGTTATTCAGAAAATCTCTTTGGCCTTTGACAGAGCAATGCAAATCAACCCCTGCTTCACTGTTCTCAAAGTTATGTTACTTCAGGACAGAATGCTCCACTGTAACCAGCAGTAAATCACCGAGTTTTAAGAATCTGCTAGTCCGAAGATTCCCTACTGACCACAAAAGCACTTGAGGTTCACTAGTGAGTTTGGTAAGAAAACAGTACTGGTTTATATTAGATCCTCAATAATTGCTTAGATTTCCAGGTTCAGATGTGTGAGATTAATTCTGCTTTTCTTAGCTTAGTGAATTTTCTTTTCACTCACAGCATTTTATTTTTCATACGGAATATAGAGTTTCAATTGACCTCAGTTGTAGCTTTAGGCTTTATCTCTCCAACAGTCTAAATAATTAAAGATTTAGCAGCTCTTCTTGGAGACTTTCAGCTGGGATAGGGTTAATTTTCTACTTAGTAGCTGCTACAGTGCTGTGTTTTGGATTTAGTGTGGAAATAATAACACACTGATGTGTTTGTTGTTCCTGAGCAGTGCTCAAGGGCTTTTCAGTTTTCCATGCTCTGCTGGAGCAGGTGCACAAGGAGTTGTGAGAGAGCATTACCAGGACAGGTGACCTGAACTGGCCAAATGGATATTCTGTACCATGAATGCCCAGTATATAAACAGGGGGGAAGTTGGTTAGAAAGGGCAAATCATTGCTTGGGAACAGGTTGGGCATTGGTTTCAGCAGATGGAGAGCAAATACATTGTACATCACTTGTTTTTCCTTGGGGGTTTATTCCTCTTTGCTCTTTGTTTTAGTACTATTGCTACTACTAGTACCACCACCACTAATAATATTTTTATTATTATATCTACTGTTATCTTTATTTCAATTATTAAACTCTTCTTACCTTAACCCATCCCACCAGGGGGCCAGTGAGCAAGTGTCTGCATGGTATTTAGTTATGTTTGGAGTTCAACCATTACACAAATTCAGAAGTGTGATTGTGTATTTCACTGTTTTCTGCAATCTGTATCTGTTAAATTGGAAAGACTTTATCATTTTATTCTGAGGAATGGAAAAGAGTGGGCCAGTAGAGCCCAGTCAAGAGTTAATAAACTACATCATAATATACTCATTTAGAGTGCAATTTACTGATTCTCATAAGCGAGTTCATTGTAGAAATGCACTGACTTACAAGAGCAAAACTAAGCTACTCAAAGAAGCCACTTCTGTTGATTATCCTTTAATATTTTTACTTAACCTTTCCTGTGATTCTCTAACTTACATGTTTAATATGAAAGTGTACTCCTCCCATTTAAAATTTTCTGAAGTTTGACTCCTAATTTATCCTTAGGTTACTCATCCCTTCTTTTACTTTATTTCGGCTTTGTCAGATCTTTGGTTCTTAAGCTTCCTTTGTGTTTAAATTTCTGAATATTTTAGCACAAGGTAATTTAATTTCTGAGTTGGTTAGAAGAGATCCTAAATCTTCCCTGCTTTCTTTTTTTTTCCATAATCCTCCAGAACTTTCTCTAAAGAGTGTTCTTTGTGAACTGGATTTTCAAGGTGCTATTTTTCTTTTCCATTATCATCTAATGGAGCCCAGAATTGTTCTGCATCCAGGGCTCTCACCTGAGGTATGGATGATTCACTTGTAATTCAGCTTTATCTGATTAAACAGTATTCAGTATTAATCTCATGGGTTCCAGGTACATATAATCTCTCAGATTATTAATAACTCTTGTCTTGAGACAGCTGAATTTTCTCTAAACAAGTGTTTGATGATTTAGAAAAAGTAATCAGTAATCTAACAGCCAGCTTGGAAGAATCATATTAAAACCCTTGTTGTTACAACATTGTAATGAATGGGCTGCTGACAATATAAACATTAACATAAAATCATCCTTGCAAAATATTTTGTACTTCACATCTTCTAATATTATGCCTAGTTTATGAGTGCAGGGATTATAATTAACATTAATATAATTAATAATATTGACATTACTACTAATACTATAGATATTATTTACAATATTCTGAATTTCCTTAAGGAATTCTGAGATTAAACAGGTTACATAATTGATTCTGTCAATATTTGAGCTATAGAAATAAAAAGAAGATAAAGAAGGTCTAGAAAGCAGGAAAATAAGATTGTAGAATTGCTGATAATGGACTTCTGATGAAGGTCTGAGTTTCATGGGTGAATTACAACACAAAGTTAAAAGTAGGCAAGCTGAGAAATTAAGATATGGATCAAACTCACATATATTCATGTATTACCCATTCAGATTTTGAGGTGACACAGAATAGTAAAGTGATACAGTATTGAGATTTACATTAGATAATTATGGTATATGACATTAAGGATTAAGTAAAAAGTATTTCTATCTGTTGAATGATAGCTGCAAAGACAGAATAACATCTGAGATATTGATATTTGAGGTGTTTTCACTACATAAATATTGCACATATTTAGACAGAACATTTTATTTTAAATCAAATATTACAACACAGAAGCTGAGAAAATTGCACTTCAAGAATAAAATATTCTATAGCATATAATTCCTTGTGGTTTTCAGTGGAAAGTTCCTATTGTATCAGAAAAGTAACAAAAAGTTGAACTTCCTTTACCTACTAGCACATGATTATTTCTATAATGTGTAAGAGACCACAATGCTGATTGACACTGTCCAGAAAGAATGTTTAATGATAAAATCATAACTTGAAATGAATAAAACAATCAGATCAAAACTGTAGAAAATAAAATTTGAAATAAGATATTGTGTCCTATATAAAAAATCATATTTTAAATTAAAGTTGCATGAAAAGGGTTTCAATACAGTGAATTTATCTCAGAATTTTCATTTTCACTGATTAGATTTACTATCTGTTGTCATTTACACCACAAAGTGAAATGGTATAGAATTACTTGAGCATTGGGAATTGCTGGAGAGTCAACTCAGTTATCTTATGGGAGGAGTAACATACCAAAGGGAAAATATGAAAATGAGCACTCACATGTCATGCTACTAAATAGCCAACCCCATTTTGTTGCAGCTGCATAACAGCATTTTGGACACAGTCCACTCATCTCCCCCTGTACGTGGCTGAGAGATGCAGCTGCTGTCCAACGTGTTTTCTACTGGGACCATTTGTATATCAGGCCACACAGTAGAAAAATTAAGCGAATAACTGTTACAGGAACCAGGATGGGTTTAATTTGGTTATGCTAAAATCTTTATTTATTTTGTTAGTTTTTCTTTATATGTACTTTTACTTTATAACTTTCACTATTAACATCTTTTTCACAAGTCTTCCTGCCCTTCACAGGACAACAGAATTCTAACCAAGTAGCAGCCATACCAGTTATCTCCCTATAGTGGTGAACAATATCACTGTAGTCCTCGTGCCCTGCCTGTCCTTGCCTCCTGTGTCCATGCCGTTTCCTTTTCCACCTAAATTCAAGAAAATCCTTGGTCAGCCAAGCTGGGCTTCTGCCCCTTTTCATTGACCTCTGACACTTTGGGATTGTCTTCTCCTGCACCGCTAACAGATGTCTCTTAAAAAGTAACCAGCATTTAGAGACATCAATAACTTCAAAGGTAGATTACCAGGGACCTTTCTAACTAGTTCCTTTAGCAGCCCAAAGTCTTCTCTGCCCATACCTAGGGCAAAAGTTTTGCCAACAGCTTTTCTCCTCTCACCCATGATTTCAAACTCAACTACTTCATGATCATTGCGACCAAGGTATCCACCCATCTTAACCCGTGAGTCCCTCTCTTTGCAAGCAATAAATCCAGGACAAATCCTTTCCAGCTGGCTTTCTTAGCGACTGCACTAAAAAGTTATTTTCAACTTATTTCAGGAATTTCCTGAAATAAGTGCTTGTAACCACTGTATGATATTCTCAGTTGACATCTGGGACATAAAAGTCACCCATAAGGGCAAGGACCAGGGAGGCTTTATTGCCTTTTCCCTTTATCCTTAGACAGTCTCTCAGCTGTCATCACCAGTTGCAAGCTCCACACAATCCAATCCCTCCCTTGAATACTGTACCCCCTCCCTGGTTTGTCTGCCTTGGCTGTCCCTCCTGAGGAGCCTGTGGCTGTCTATCACCAGCTGCAGAACTCACCCCAGCTGGTTTTGCTTATGTCCACGGTGTCATAGCTCTGAGAGTGGATCAAAGCTTCCAGTTCCTCCTGTGCATTAATTCATAATATTTAATATAGAAGAATCTGGTATATATATAGTATATATCTAATATGTTATAATTTTTTTCTGAAGTCACAATGCTTTAAGCTTTGTGCTTTCAGACTACATAAAGTATTTCTGAAACTTGAAGTTAAAACTTGAAGTACCTTCAGTTACTTCTGAAACTTGATAGATGTAGGGACTTTTCCATGGAGCACAGCCAGTGCTACTCATGAGATTAAACTGTTCTTCTCAAATCAGACATGCCTGAGGTTTTCCAGAGAGCAAGCCACTCACTGGTGGTTAAAAAGTCACTGAAAAAACCCAAAGGTTTTGTTGCTAACTGGTGAGAGTGAAAATGGCATCCATCAAAATAATTTCCTGTGGATTTTGGTTTTTTTAATAAAAATGCACATTTTTAAATTTTAAATGGTCGTATTAAAAAATCTCCTTATGAATTTAACCTAAATAATAGTACATTATTTAGATATCTCCCAAAGTTTGTCTCATTTATAAACTGAAATTTTTCAAGAAAGATTTTTTTCAGTATGAACATTCTTCTTCCTGAAATAAGTTGTACCCATTTTCTAGATGTTCTTACAATGGGAATCAGAGTTTTGCTTATTAAAGTAGCTTACAGTCTTTCCAATGATGGACTTACTTAGTTACAAACCCCCCAGCCAAATTATCATTTCGTTCATTGAAAAATGACTGTAGTAAGTGATTCTCTCTAACAGTAGAAACAAAAAAAATAATTCAGAGTAGATTTGATCATTTACTGACACCCTCAGTAATTTCCTACTAATGACACTAACCAGATGTTTTTGCTATGTAACCCAGAGGGTGCCTGATAAATAAGTTCTGTTCTTTCTTAATCAGGAGCAGATTTGGGATGTGTACAAGTCCATGCACTCACTGATGGATTTAAAAAAGCCCAAGGAGCAGCTGTACTGATGTAACAAGTGGCATTCTCAGGAGTACTGGGAATGATGGTCTGTTTTGGTGGCCCTTATTTGTTTCATAGTTTCTCTTTTTCAGTCCTGTCTCATACTAGAGTCAACAACTGGTGGGGATACTGTATTTATATGCCAACTCACTTCAGTGAAAGGAGTCAATCCTTATCTGAATAGGCAAGTAAAAATTGAAACAGCTCTTAGGCACAATCCCTGTCTTCTCTAGTGCTTAAATAACAAAAAGACTGTAGCAAAAGAAGAACAATGCCAGTAGCAATGAACATATTATACAAATATATTAAAAAATGAAGATGAAATAAAATAAAATATAAGCAGAAAAACTGACATATTTGTTAGAAAAAGTGGAGAAGAGTGTAAAGGGAGAAATTATAAGATAGCTGTGTAAGACAATCTCATAAATAATAATACATTTTTTAAGGACAGAGGTATTTTTTACAATGAAAGAATTCAATGAGTACTACAAAATAAGATCCATAAGGTCTTCTTGAATTAATAATAAAGGTTTCCCTGCAGCATTTGCAATACTGTTATATATATAATTTGTACAGAGTAAATGTTTTAGATACTAAGTTCTTTACTTTAATAATTTGCTTGGGAAAAACAGATTTTAGAACTGAGCACTTCAGTACTAAATTACTTTCATCAAGCCTACCTGAATCAAGGACACCTAATGTACTTTTTGGATATGTTACTCATTCTAGTCAGATTCTAAAAATGGTTTATTCATCTTACATGAAACCATTTAGGAGTAACATGCATAGAGAAGAGCTGGAAACAAATCCTCCCTTCTTCTTCCTATATCACCCTTTTTCCATATTAAAGAGTATGAGGCTGACACTTGCATTTGGCAAGTCTGGCACTCTCATCTGCACACTCAATCAATTTTGGAATGAAAGATGGAGCTTCCTATTCCTACCTCACAGCCAGTTTACTCTCACTTTTGTGAAGAAGGTGCTTGATTCTCTGAAAACAGCAGAGAGAAATCAGTTAAAACTTAAAGAAGCTAAGTATCTTTTCTAACAGCTAAGTGTTATTCATGAACAAAAAAAATGAGACATTTGTACTACCTCATTATTTAATTATTTATAATCAAGCATCTTAAATTTTCTATGAAGATATGATACTGTAATAAGGGTGAACACAGAAATAAATATGACTTGAATCTGAAAATCTGTTTGGATAAAAAAACACCATCAGAAAATAAAAACTTTGTATTAAAAATATATTATTGAAATTGTTATGAAACTGCATAGTGTGAGGCAAGGAATAGGTCACACAGTGCCTGAAACAAAAAATGTCTGAAATAGCTAGGGATGAGCTATTGTAGACTTCTTTCATGTCACAGTTAGTGGGAAAATATGCACCTTTTAATATTATGTTAAAAAAAAAGATAAATACGTGTTGCTACGCTTATCAGGAAAAGCATCTTCCTCCTTGGCGTCAATGGAAAATTCAAAACATCTTGACTGAAAAGAGTAAGCAGAATGTTAGATAAGCTTCTGTCCAGTCTCTCAACAAAGGCATCAGTCATTCATCACTGGTTATAATGTCAATTTAGAAAATTAAGCTACTTGCAGAAAGTTAAGACTCTTGAGCCAAGAGATTCACAAAGTGTCTGAACTCTCACAGGGTAATAGCAAAATTTACTGAAATATTTTATATTATCTATGTGTTGCACTTCTAAAATAACCACATTTATTCTCTTATCTGAAATAATAATAAAAAAATTGTTATTCCATTCTTGCCATTATCAGCTACCTTTTCCTTCCTAGGAACCATAAATGCTTTTCATGATAGAGTTCTCTACCTTTATTTTTTTTCTTCTATCAACAAGAATGGTCTACTCTTCCATTCTTAATTTTCTGTATCACAAAACTCACCACAGAGGCACTGCATACAATTATTAGACTGGTGACTTTTCCCCATCAACATTCAAGTAGGAAGTATCACTTATTATCAGCATGCCCTAATTCTGGTACTTAATTAAAAAATCAGGAGGAAAGACCTTTTTCAGTTTCTGTTCAGGCTGCACTCAGATGTGTTGGGAGGGTCTGGCAGTCACATGGGTGATCCTAGACCTGCACATGGTCCAGAGGCAGCACAGCATACACTTCCTATGGAGCAGAAAGCCCAGGATGTCACAGTACAACAAATACAGGCACATAACTTGCTCTGCTTTTCCTCACTACATCAAGCACCATTTATATTCTATGTTGTTGTCAGAGAAAAAAAATTGTGAGCAGGATATCTCCAGGCAAAGGAAAGGGGAGGTTTAAGGCAGAATCTCATGAAGCACTCCTCTCAGGTATAGTTTATCATCACAATGCAGCTTGCTCTTACCCAGCCTTTAAAAGCGTGGTTGAAGATCCATGACCTGTAACAAACAGTGTTACTTCAGTGGGATTCACAGAGTAAGAGGTTTGCTGTTGTAGCAAAGGGCAAACCCAGGTGAAGTGAAAGTTGCATTCATTATACTAGACACTGAGCAGTACTGGAGGCAATAAAATACAATTCCTTCTAGGAACAGCTTGTCCTAAACAAACCAGACATGCATAAGTTAGACATGGAAACAGCAGCAAAATTTTCCTAAAGCAAATTAAAAAAAGTCCATACAAACTAACATGCACAAAATAGGTGCCACTTTGGTTTTTTTGGAAATAGGAGTACAATTGGTTGTTTTCAATCAGAATTTGCTGTCCTTCCTACAAGGATAGGACCACCATCAAAGGATACACCACCACCAAAGATTACATGTTTTAGTAATACGGCAAGGGAAAATTGAACATTAAAACCAGAAGACTTAAGTCCTCTGTAAACTGAAGTCAGGGAAAAATATGATCAAGGATAATGTTCCACCTTTAATCAAATCTTCAGAATAAACATCCCTTACAGCATGAATGAATACTCAAGGCAAAACTGAAACTAATTGACATCAATGGCTATTTTAAGGGGAATTTTGGCTGAATAATGTTCAGGTTTTTGATATAATTTTTCAGGAGACTGTTGCAAATCCCCAGTAATTGAAAAGGACCTCTTTTGAAGGCTCTATCTTGCTTTACACAGCACGAGAACAGACCATATATCCACTTATATTTTAAACTAAATTTAAAAGACAAAATAAGATAGCATCCTCCAAAGACAACATTTACAAAGAGGAAATTATTGTAAGTGTCTGTATACCTCATTCAAAGGTATAATATCAGATTGGTACTTGCATGAGTACATATTAATAGGAGTGAGGGGCACATGTCATGGTGAAAATAGCTAAAATGGTCAAAATTGTGTAATACTAGCTTAATGGATTTCTGTATAATGAAAGGTTCCAATCTGTTAAGAAGCCAGTTGGGAGTAACAAAAATGCCAAAAAAAAAAGTGATGCAAGGTGTTACATGGAATTTAATTTTATGTCAAAGTAAACATATTTATTCGGTATTGTATTAGTTCAAATGACATCATAGTCACTAAGGATCTTTATTAATTTTCTGCTCAGCGTAAAGTATAGACTGTTGCAGAATATTTTCATGATAATGAAAAATTGTTTAAAAATCAACCTCTATGTACAAATAACATTACATTCCTCTGTGCTACATCTAACCTCAAGATTAAAACAGCAGAAATGTCAGGGATCTAAAAAGATAAATATCCCTTCCCTTCCCTTCCCTTCCCTTCCCTTCCCTTCCCTTCCTTCTTCCCTCTTTTCTGATTTCAGCTGAACAAAAATTAAATAACCTTCTCCTACCCAAACAAATGCCAGTTAGTCTCCAAAACAATCAAGCAGATTTTTATCAGGATTACTTTCATTATCTGAATGATCTTTCAGCCATTCAAAACATCGGGTTAATGTTTTACGCAATAATTTAACACAAGTTAGTATAAATAAACACTCTAATAAAAATCTTTGATAAATAATTTACAGATTGAAGAAACGCATTATAGATCTGGGAGTGGGAAAAAAAATTAGGTTAAATCTGAACCAAAGTAGTCTTTTACAAAAAGAAGTGCTATATTCCAAAAAAGGATAATACATTTTACAGTATAAAGGTTAGAATAAAGACAATGAAAGATTCACAGAACTACGAAAGGGTAAGGCAGCTTAGACAATTGCCAGTGAAGGTAAACAGCTCATGGGAGGGGTTTGTCAAAGGAATATATGCAAATGACAATGTTAAAAGTGGAGAAGAGATTGAGATAATGGGGATGTGTGACCCGTGGAGTATGTGGAGGACCATGCACTAGATTGTGCAGATTAGCACTGCTCAGGAAAAAAGGAAGTTAAAAGAAATGTACTTTGAGGTGCCTATATTCTAGATGTCTACAGTGATGCAACCAGAAAAGGCTGAAACTGAACAATATATCTGAAGTAGCCTGAAGGAGAAAATTAATCAACCAAGGTGGTTTTGAAATTAAAGATGGTTAATGGGTTGAAACCCTAATACTCTGGGCATTAAATGTACTCAGAGACTCAAGAACTAGAAATACCTTAGAATTTTCCTAAACAGTGAATGAATTTGGGAATACTAATGTAATTTTGGAGCAGCTTACTTTGGACATCATTTTGAAATTTTAAAAGGTGTTTAAGATCATTGGTTTCATTATTTTAAGAAAAAACAGTAAAATTATTTATTTAATCAGTGTAACTTGAAATACTAATAGCATTTGTGCCAAGAACCATGGAATTTGGGAGACATGAAAGTTAAATTTCAGCTGGTTGTGCTGTTGAAGTGGTGTGGCTGGTTATCAGGGCTGTGACTATGTGCACACACATCTGCTGCACTCAGACCATTCGTTCCCCAGGTAGTCTACAAATTCATTAGTTACTCATCTGCACAGACAAGATAGGAGTGATGAGTGATGGACTGCCCCATAAGGAGGCTGAAATGCTGGCTGCCTTGCAAAAAAGCTTTGGATTATCTGGTGCAAGAGCTCTCCACCTAGGAATTCTGGACTGACTTGAAGGTTTCCTCAGGCAGGACCTGCATTGCCTACATTGAATTATATATTTCAAAGTGTTGATTTAAATTCTCTGGAGGAAGCTGGACTTTCTGAGGACTCCTAGGAAGGTTATTGCTGCAGGACTGACCAAATCCTACACGGCTAAGACCTTTACAAATAGAAAATTGTTGAGTAAGACAAGCTTTTGCATATGATTACCATGGTTAGCTCCTTTGTGTGTGGTTTAAGTCATCAGCAACAGGGCAGATTGTGTCTGAGCTGGAGTGCTCGTGTAGGAGCACAAACCAGCTGGTTAGAAGAACCTGAGAACTGAGTGGAACAGCAGGGTGGGGAATCTCACCCAACCCAGCTGAACACACCAACGTAAGAACCCCTGCAAAGGAAACTTTCACCATCTAGACAGTGACTGAGAATTTATGCCAGAGTATTCAATTACTTCTATAAGCATTCCCCTATTGCAAGATCTCAAAAATCCTGAATTTTTGAACAAATTATGGTTGTGCAGCAAATTCTAATTAAAGGGAGGTAAAAAATCCCAGATACCTATATCTTCTGAATATAATGAAGAGTACGGTTAAAAAAGACAGATTGCTCTACCCTCCAAGCCCAAAGCAAATTGGAATTATCAGCTTTCAGATACTGTTACTTAATTGTTTTTGCTTTTTCCCCTGAAGGGGACAGATTGATATTTGAGCTCTTGCATTATTTTTATTATTTGAAATAAAAATCAGTTGATACCTTTGCATGTGTAAGTATGATTACTGCTGTTATTAATAAAGTGTAAAAGGCAGAAAGAAAAACAGTAGTTAAAAGGTATTTGTAAATGAATTTGCTATTGGCACCACGGGGTATTTTAGACTCTAAGACTAAGTTAATTCATTTAAAGATTTTCATCTAGATGCCTGAGTCAGATGGAATATTCACAGTATATGAAGCAATGTTTTGTAGTTTATGTTTTTATAATATAGTCCCTTGAATCATTCCAGTCCACATACCCTGGGATGATAACTATTTTCTTTAAAAAGAGCTAGGACTTGGAAAAGATGATGATGCTGATAATTCTGGAAAAATTCCTTTAAAATCTTTAGAGCTGCAGAAGATCCTCAGGCAAATAGTCTGACTGTTACAGTATCATAGTAAATTGTTTAGCAAGAAAAGATGAGATCTACTTAAGACACCTGGATGTAACAAACTGTCCTTGGGGGTAGAAAAAAGGGTAAGAAAAATGCTTGGTGTTTCTCTGTTGTCATAAAACAATAGGGAGATCAACACATTGGTCGAAGAGTCTCCCTGTCAGCAGCATAAGCACGTCCCACATCAAGGGAAGGGGCTGGATTAGCCCTTCCTACACACTCTTTGAGCTGTGCTCTTGAGATATGACTTTCTCCTTAGTTTGACTCAGATACTTCATAGGCATTGAAATGAGAATCGTTGCTTCAAATCCTAGACACCGTTAATTTAAGGAGTAGACCTACAAAGCTTTTCAATGTTAAAGCACTCTGCTTTACCAGTATAATATGAAGAACACCTGTTGTCATCCACTTTCTTGTGTTTTGTTTCATTTTGTTGGGTTTCTTTTTTTCCTGTGGATGAATAAAATGCAGTTGAATTGAATTCTAAAATATTTGTAACATATGTAATTACTCAGCTGCTAAGTTTTATGGATATCCCATCAACGACTTCTGCCACTAAAATATATAAAATATGTTGATGTCTTCATTAGGCAAAACCATTTTGGAAAATGAAATGTAAATACTGAACTTTTTAAAATGTTACTGTCATGTTAAAACTCAAATGAGTAAGTGAAGTAGAAAATTTAATATATTTCATTTTATAGTAGCTGGAAAATAAATGTTAGATAGATGTCATAGATTTGAATTCCAAACTTTTTGCAAAGGTTTAACAATATATTTGAAAATAAGAATGTGATAGAAGTACTGTCTTTAATCAATTTAAGCATAAAGATAATTTGTATTATGTTCTGCAGTTTGACAATACAGTTAATACTTTTATGGCTTATTTCTAAAACTATCCAACCCATGTAAAAAAGCAATCAATTTTTCTGTTTTTTTAAATGTGAGTTACAAAAATACATATGAAACTGAGGTTTGATTCATCCTTGCTTTTCATCTTGAAGATACCTAGAATAAGAGGTTTTTAAACTCAGTTCTTCCTCACGCTGTCCAAGAAAGTACCGGAAGAACTTCACATCATGACCAAGGAAAAAAACTTTTTTGGCCAGTACTCCTCTCCTAAATTTCCTCTTTCAATCACTCCTCTTCTCCCTCTACTAAATTATATGGCTGGGGGTGGACAGTTCAATAACTTTGGTGCAGCTCATTTTATGAGGAAAGGAATCTCAGCTAAAAATCTGATTCAACATTTTACCCTAAAAGAAAGCTATGTAAAAAAACCCAGCATATCAATGTAAAGATAGCTTAATTTATTTACATCTGATTTGTTGAAGGTCTTGAAGTTCAAACATTTTCAGGCAAAAGTGAAAGATGTTTTCATTTTCCAAATGAAGTTAAAACCTGAAAATATTTTGGTTTGTATATAATTAAATCCTTTTGCCTCAAAACAGATTTTTTTTTGTATTGGTTTCCTTTCTTGTCTATAATTCTAACAAAATTTCTAAATGAAGCAATAGTTCAAAATGAAAAATAAGTGTTGAGAAAATATTGACATTAGCATTTAAGCTGTTATCTTCTCTAATTTTGCTTTTTCAAATCAGGTAGAAATGACATTATTTCATTAGTTTTATTACTCTCGTTTATAAATTTAGTAAGGGAGTTCAAAATTCTTAATGGAAAAAACTGCAGTTTCACTAATTAATCGATAAAATGTTTCTCTTTCTAATACCATATTAGAAGTGATTTCTTAGAATCAAGCAAGAGATTTAACAAACACATATCTAAAAAATGTAGAAAAGCATTTAGGCAGTAAACTCATTTTACTGCTAGATCAGCATGGTTTTTCTTACTCAAGCATGTAGAAATACTGATTGTTTACTATACTTATGAAGCATTAAGTAATCATAATATCTAAGTAATTGGATTAAATAACTGTTAATGAAATTGTTACTGATTTTACACAGATGATTAGCTATACAGCCAATTTTTTCAAAAAACGTTATTCCTAGTTTTAGCACTATCATTAATTTAGTGACATATCCATCAGCAGAGATAAAATCTATTCCATTCTATTTCTATTTTTATATCACCTTCATAACTGTAATAATGAGCAGCTTTCAGTGGTGCATAAAGTATCATTAGTAATATTTTTCCCATGAGTTTTGCTCTCTCTCTCTTTCCTCCTTTCTAGATAATGATTATTGTGATATAAGATTTTTTTTAGACTAAAATGCAATACATCCTTGACTAATTATGCACCAAATTATGATTTAGTTTTTTAACTCCTGTAGATCTCTGGAGCTTTGGCTTGTAGCAGGCATAGGTATGTCAACTCTCTTTATGAGTATTAGTCTTATCACTAAAAATTCATTCATCTTTTCTAGCAGAGCAGCCACAATAGTTGTTTTATTAAAGCTCTTTTTCAGCTGGACTATTTGTAATCTTAGTAAGAACTGTGAACACAGAGGTTCATCTAAAGATTTCTGTATGACCTCAGAGTAAAAATGCTTTAAACTTAGCAAGAAAATATATCACGCACACCTACTGGAAGGCTGTTGATCCATTCACATAATTATTTATCTTTTTTTGTTCAGATCTTAATTCACACATGCTAAAAAAAAAAAAAAAGAGAAAAAAATAATTTAAAGTTTGAGATCAAGCTCACACCCTGTTATCAAAAGTATACAAATGAGACAGAAAGGTCTGAATGTGTCAGTGTTGAGCAGTTCCCCTAAAAGAGCAATTATAACACTTAAATATTAGCAAGTCTGTACCGAGCTGAAACATGAAGCAGTGAGAGCTGAATTTCAGAAAGCTTTTAGTGGCACAGCAGCTTTATTAATGCTAGAAGCACCAGTAGTACAGGCAGCAGCTCAGATGCAAGTTCACTAAATCCTGACGTTCGGAGGAGAAAGCAGCCTTGGGTGATGCCATTTCCTCTGGACATACACCTGATAGCTGCTGCCAAGGGTCAGGTTAGAGGTAAGGTGGAAGAGTCAGATGGTTTTCTTCTAGAAAGAGGAAATAGAAACAGAATCAAACCCCTAAATGAGAATATAAATATGACTTAAGTTAGCTTATTTGAGGCCATTAGAGGAAATGCCTGTGCCTCTCTTTAACAGAAAGAGTTAAATGGTTTAGCTCAAATACCTGGAATAGTTTAAATTACTCTAAAACCTCATGTATTAAAAGGACACCAACTCACCATTTTTTTACAGAGATATATAAAGTTGCAGAATGCAATAAATAAGTGTATTGGATTCCTGACATGAAAGGAAATAGAGACAGGTTTTTGTCTGAATTGACAAGTGGCCTTTGGTTTTGTAAACACAACTTTGCTCTTTCTAATAAATGTGTCTAAAAATCTTGTTATGCCTGAAAATCATATCACTCAGCTTAACCATTTCTGAAACTTGGAAAGAAAGCCCCTTCAAAATTACCAATGTCAGGCTTTTTACCTTTTGATATAATTTACCTGCGCAATAAATTGAAAATGCAACTATTAGCAGATGAATAATTATTTACAAGATAAAAAATTAAATTGAAGACTTTAATTTAACTGAACAGTCTATATGGAGTTTGTTATACTACCTGAAAAGAAGAAAGTAGGGAAGAAGGAATAGGTTAGTTATGACTATGATAATAACTGCTGTAAGATAAGGTTATATTGACAGATATAATTTTTGTTTATAAGAGCAATGGCACCATATTTTCCAACTCTTCCATCAGTTTTTATGATCATGATTGTTGGCAGATGTTTGTAAATCTGTAACTTGATGGCACGTTGATGTTGTTCCCATGCCTGGAAGCGTTCAAAGGCAGGTTGGAAGGGGCTCTGAGCAGCTTGGTCTCGTGAAAGGTGTCCCTGTCCATCACAGGGGTGTTGGAACTAGATCATTAAGGTCCCTTCCAACCCAGGCCATTATACGGTGGCTATTAATTCTCTTAAAATTCCAAGCTGCAAAAGTGCTGAAGAAATATTTGACTAACAGTGCTTAATTTTAAAAAAAGTCTTTCTTTTAGTAGACCTTGAGCCATTAGCGCAAAGACTCAGTTAAGGAGACACAAAGGTGCACTCAGGAGTTATGATGGTAATTCCATAATTCTGAGAGTATTGAATGCCAAACGTAAAGTGCTGAATTTTGGTTTTGATTACTTATAAAAATGCCTTTGGAAAAAAAAAAATCATGTGTGACTAGACAGTAAAAAAAACCCCTGAAATCTAGGGTTCCATCCCTGTTACCTTCTTTATGGAGTACGGAGTATGGAGAGTGGATATGGAGATGACAGGGCGTTCAGTGTGTATAAAAAGATTCAAATTATGGGTTCTATTTTATGTGTCCCACCACTTTTTATTTACTTACTTGGACACACATTAATTTATTTCTAATGTAGATATATAGAGACCACACAATTGCATCTCACCACAGAAGACATCTCATCTCTACAAAATCTTTCACAGCCTCTTGTTGTACAAACCAGATTTGTGTAAACTTTAGCAAAGTCTGGATTCATAGTTGCATTTTCCACCAGTGAAGTGAGATGTGAACGACAGTGTTGTTTCGGACAATGGTTCAGGCAGTGCTGATGAAGTGCATCAGAAAAGCCTGCCGGCCCACCCAACCAAAACAACCAAAACACGTGATTAAACAAACAAAACTCCACCAGATTTTGTCTTTCTAGGCTACAGCAACAAGTAAGGGTAGTCACTTCTTTTCATCTTGTAAATTAGGTTCAACTTGAGGGCAAAAGGAACAGCTTAGCAAATTGTGAAACATTTGAGTTTTTCAGCTTTGTTCTTTTCAAAGTCTTCCTTTGATCCCATTTGAGGAAAAACATATTTTTTTACTTGAAACTTCAAAGATACAGTTTATTTCTGGGACCACAAAATCAACATAGTCTTTCTAAACAAACAGATTATTTTATCCTGATCTTCTTATATGTCCCTTTTTTTGTAATTTACCCATCTATTTATTTTTTTTCTTCATGTTTCTTATCATAGCCTGAAAGTCTCATTCAGTTTCTCACTGTTATATCCAGCTACTCTTCCTGTGCTACTATTCCTTGAGATGCTCAAGTCAGATCTGCAAACAAGTGTCCAATTAAGATGCTCCTTTTTTTCCATGTGGTTAGTCCACTCAGCTTCTGTCTCGTGTCACACATTATTCTTACAAGAAATTCCACTTAACCTGTGGCATTCCTGTCATCCTCTACCTCTGAGAAGTTTAAGCTCTCTTGATGTTCTTGAGTTCACTGTAAGGTTGCTTTTTTTTTTTCTGCTTTCTTTCCTTTTTCCTCTTAAACATGGAACATAATATTTACTGAGGTTTTTTTATATGTACCCATGGTCTTTTATTTCATTAACTCCTGCATCAAAATCAGTGTATCTTTCTGCCTCAGGTAGGATTTCTTTTTTTGGTCTGTTAGCCATATATCTCTTACACTAACAAGCCATTCACACTTCATATGGTTCAGACTGGGCAATGTCCTTTAGTTTGCTTTAGTAAAATTAAACGTAGAACTCCAGTTAGTGATTTATTCCAAATTCTTATCTGAGCTTCCTTTAGCATTCCTTGTCAACCTAAAGAAAAAACTAGTAATATATCAAAAAACTTGGTCCAATAACATGACAGCAGGAAAATTAAGAGAGGGATATAATTTATATAGGTATTTAAAGGCTTCAATATATGTGCAGAACTAGTTATTTTGAGAATGACCATGACCACACACATGAAAATTAAAGAAAAATAACTTTACCATATGTAAAAGTTTGTAAGTCATTCAAGACAATGCTTTCACTGCATCTTTTATTCAATAATAGATAGGTTTTTGTTGTATTCAAAGAAATGAGTAGTCACTTGTACAAATCACTGTGATTTCTATCCCTCACAAAGATGTTTGAGAAGACTGGGGTTTCTCTTGTCTTTTATTTTGTTTATGAGGTTGTGTGAGTGTTTTGTTTTATTTTCCCTAAAATATGTGATGTTTTGCAAGCTTGTTCCTTGTGGGAAGTGGAAGGAGGAAATAGAGGATAAAATGGGAAAAAAAAAAAAAGAAAAAGCAGCTAAGCAATAGGGGTGTTGGACAATTACTGCAACTACTGTAGCATGTTATCCTATTACTGCTAAATACAAAAGTTACTGAGCTTTTCCTTACAAAATGTCATGTCAAACAAGACCTGGATTACAACTAAAATTTTTTAATCTTCAGAGTAGAGAAGTACAACGTTTTTGTAATAGGATGTGAACAGTGACACCCTATTGTCAATTACAACAAAAATGTTACAGCTTTTCAATTTACTCTGGTACTAGATGCATTTTCTGTGTGAAATTTGGTCTAAACTTCATCTTCTGGAAATTGTTACTAATAACATATTTCTATGCAATCATATCTTAAACAGTGCTCATAATCAAGGTGTATATATTGTTTAAGATAGGGATACAAAGCTATTTGTAAACTGCTTTCCTGTCTTATTTAATGTTTTGCAACAACTCCTTATCTGAGATAAACATGACCAGTACTAGAAATGAAAATCAAAGTACTGCTGTTCTTACGAGATGTTCTGTATTTACTCTGAACCATCCATAGTGTCCTCTAATGAAAGTTTTGATACTGGGAAAGAATTTCACAGCCTGTCAAAGTCGACAGGAAACCATGAATAGACAAAGATCAGCAAGTCTTTGCAGCAAAAGCATTAACCCTAACTCATTGGCTAAATTTGAAATGTTATATTTTTGTGCTCTCTACTTACATGTTCTTCTAGGTAACAATTAGACACAGTGGGACAAATTCTATCATCTGCTGTTGATGCCATCTCTCAAATGTTTACCAAATCAAATTAAAATTGCTCTCAGAGAAAGTAAAAACAAGAAGAATAATATATGTTGATGATTATGATCACCACAACAAAATTAGGGAAGAAATTTTTCTCTTATTTTCCAACCCCTTTTCCCATCAAGATGAGCAGCCTGGCCATATGCAGATATATCTTCTGAACTATCAAATAATAACAAGTAGTTACTTTGGGAGGGAAAGGTAATGGAGAAGATTTATGAGTTTTATTGCTCACTATAAAGTACAAAATTTCATGAGGATCTGTTACTAGATATATGTAGTTGATTTTTTAGATTGAATTGTGTAAAAAACAAAATAAATGGCACCAAATAAGAGACACTCACCTTCATTTTCTTCTTGTTTTCTTTCTTCTCTTCACTTTTTTTTTTTTTTCAATTCTGTAAAATACAAATATTTTTAGGCTTATTGAAAGATCTTTATCATCAATTATGTTATTTGGGGAGAAGAACATTTCAAATCAAATGAATCACTACGAAGTTTGAAAACACCCTGAAACAAGCAGAACATGTGCAAGGATCACTGAAAAACAGTAGACTATACTGCCACCCAAAGGCTCTGTTTAATACATGACTTTTGTCGTATACGAAAATAAGTCCCAAGGTGAAATAATGATTTAGTTATTTCTTGGTTGGTAGTTATCATGACTGATTTGTCAGCATCAGTAACTTAATGAAAGATTTTTTGAGCTTTACTTTTAACTATGAAGTGGCTTGTGACTGCCTTGAAATAATTATTTTCTGAATTATTAAAATCCACTTTCATATTTATTCTTCACTTTGTTGGATAGTGTTTTTTATTAAGGTGCTATCTGCTTTGGATTTAATAATAGCATTTTCATATTATATAGCTTTCTCTTTTCACCAAGCAGAGAGTATAAATTGGTGTCCTCTTGAGTAGAATTGGTGGTATCCATTTGGAAATTGGAATGTGTCTCTTAGTTTTCTTTCATTTGTACATAGTGATTGATCTGAATCTCATCCGAAAACTTACAAACAATTCACTTCCTTATTTTTAATGGGTGTTTTCATGTCCACAACATATGCATGTCTCATTTACCTAAGTGTGACATATGGCTTTCCAGAATGCTCATTTTGCCTGGAAACTTGTGTGTTGTAGACAGATTTGCAAACCCTGCTCCACTCTTTTTTCTGCTGTGTCATTGAGTGATTGTGTGCTGCATAACTTGACAACCTCTTCTATCAGCTCATCAGCATAACCTGCAACATGCATAATAATTACAGCTTCATTTCAGGAAATACATGAGAAGGGGACAGAAATGTGTCAAACTGTCTAACTTCTTCTTCTACCACATCTGTTCTACTTAGTACTTGGACAGAGGGGGACTGCCTTTTAAAATAATAATGCATTTTTAAAACTGGACTAATCCTTTAGCTGTCACACTGCTCATTCAATGTTATTCTATGAAGTGTCTTTCTGAAGATTTCTTTATAAAATATGGTATTTTAATAGTAGCACATGAAAATCATTGTGATCACACTACCATACACACAGTTCTATCCTCCACCTAGGCTTGAATCATACAAATACAGTATAAAAAGTTCTGTGTCAATGTTCTGTGTACAATTTAGGATTATTTTGAGGGCCACAGTTAAGATGCTTGCGATAAATGATTTGCAGGTTTTGGAAATGTGCTATAATCATTTGATATCTTATAACCATATCACTAAAGGCATATATATATAAGTGGTTAAAAACCACAATAATTTTATGTGCTTTCTGGAATATACAAAAATTTATTTCATAAAATGTCTCTAGCAAGTTTAGTAACATTTTTGTGAATATGGCCTTTAAGCTAAATTCTCCCTTTTAATGGCTTTGTATATGTACAGATTTTATTATTGCTATTTTATTGGTGATCATTAAAACATATTTTCAATGTATTCCAGGAAACCATTTTTTGTTGTTAGACTTCATTTTTCACTTTAAATTTGGATAGACATGCAAATACATCATATGCACTGTATAATTTGTATTGTATTACACGTTATTGCTAAAATTGATGGAAAAATTACTTGTAATTCAGTTTTCTGATAAGCATCAAGAAATTTTGAAGAAAACATTACATATGGTAGCTCTTTATTTTTTCTACTTAAACCTTCAAATTCAATTCCCCTTTTTTAAGCAAAAGATCAAAGATGTCTTGCAGAAGCACGAGCAAGCCAGTTGTAATTCATCCCCATAAACCAGTATATGCAAATGCTCCTCAGAAATTTTCAAAGCCTACAGCTCTGACAGAGAGCTTCTTAACCTACCTGAAACTAGAACCCTTTAAAACTACAGGGGAAACTATCTCTCTCACAATAAAGCTGCAGAAAGAAAAGCTGACATTGCAATAGATTTGTCAGAGCTATTTTATAACAGGTGATCTGTTTTCCATCTGATGAGAAAGCAAACATCAAGGACACTGCCCTACTTGGCATTTTTGTCGAAGGTTTCAGAGGAAAAAAATACTTTTAAAGAATAGCAAGCTTCTTTTTGATATTTTGATTTAGACAGAGCAACAAAAATGTTAGATGTTACAGTGAGTCAGATGATGAAAAACTGTCTTCCATAGATTTCGTTTTGTGTGCGTCCCCCGGTAGAAAAATAAGTATTGTTCTATTTTTTTTTTCACTGAGACAAAAAGAAAAGAAAAAGTTCTAAAATCAAGTTATTTTCCAAACACCTAATAGAATAATTAAAATGTATTGATATGTTATAACAAAGAAGCATTGAACAGCAATGTGAGTCTTGTACAGATATGTGAATCACATATTTGGTGACCAAATTCTTACTTTAAATTCCTGTAAGCAGTCAGATTAAAATCAAACTCCTGTCTCTATTTTTCTTTCTTTTTCCTTTTTCTCTTTTTTTTTTTTTTTTTTTTTGGATTGGGGGAAGGGACACTATTTCAGTAATTCATACCAGGAGCATGCATCAGGACAGGGTGTCATATTTTGTTTTTCAAATGTTGCTGAGTTGAAAGCATGCAAATAAGATCTCTGAATTGTAACATGGACAATATGGTATCTGAGAAACTGACTGATAGGCTTCAGAACCAAAAAAAAAAAATTACAGGGTAATATTTGATTGAAAAAGAACTGCTTTTCTATTCCTTGTTTGAATATAAATAGGTATACAGTGTAGTTCTTCTGACACTGTAGGAGAAACTCAAAATACGCCTATGTATGTGTGCATATATATGTAAATGTATGTGTATGGTTGGATATGTACAGTCGTAATTTTAAATCTGGATAATAAATCTTTATTTCCCAGTGGTGACAAAGGTTCTTTGAACATATTTTTCTTGGTTTCCTTTTTTCCCCACAAGCACAAATTTAGAGAATATTAAGGTTTTGGTGCAATTGAGGATTGAGAGGAGGATGTCCTGGGGTAATTTGTTAAAATGATGGCGTAAAGTTACTTGTAATTACTGTACAGTGTGATTTTTTTTTTTGTCATTATTGGCAGAGACTGTGTAATATAGCCACTGGATACCTCCAGTCCTTTTGGTTCTTTTTTGATCTTGAAGGTAAATATATTACTCAAATTCTCCCACATTTTCTCTAAGTCCTCATTCTTAGACATATACCTATGTCAAAAATTCACTATGCCCAGAAAACCAGACTAAATTTTTTTCATCCAATTGTTTTATCTTTTAACTAATGATGCAATAAGCTCCAATACCCTTCTAGCTGATGGGTTTGTCATCAATCAGAAAAATATTTAGCCGTATGACTCAAATCAGTAAAATATGTTGATTCAATATCATCATTTTTGATATTTTGTTACATTTAAACAACATTTCATTCCTTCTTGAGTTATAGGATGAAAGTATATGTAATTTTCATTCTCTTAAGAGAGCAAGGATTTTGGAGTCAGTAATAATGGTGCTCTAAATTAGACTAATGACAATAATCATTTTATTTTGATTCACTGATAAAATTTTATTCAGTCCAAGAATAAACTCTTAGCTCTTATGTAGGGTGTGCTTGTAACAGGACTTTTTATGTGAAAGGTGTGTGTATCTTCTTTCCTAGGAATATCAAGTCCAAAAATCAAGAATGTCATTCAGAAGCAAATTTTAAAGCTGAGATCAATATTTTTACTTCACATTTTTATTGCAGAAGTACATAAAGTAATTCATTAACTTTCAGACTTTAAAATATGTGTTGATCAGGCATAACTCAAATCCTTCACAACTTATTGTAATGACTATCATGCTTGTAGGTGATTTAGAACAAATACCTCATATTTTCTGTATTATTCTATAGTAGAATTAATCAGAAAATTAACATTCTGGTAAGTTCTTCTCCAGGACAGGAAAAAATTAAGCACTTTCTTACTTTGTCAATGGGATGTTTTGTGAAGAGTTTCAGTGGCACTTCTGCTCTTGACTGAGAGCAGTATCCTTTGCTTCTTCAAAGCACTAAAAACTATTGCCAACTTGGTCACGTTAAAATTATAAAGACATCAGACTTTGCACTCCCACAGTCCTCTCAGATTAAAAGGAGTCTTCTTGATTTAAACAGATTTATAGCTCTTTGCCTACTCCCTCAACATGCATGTTAAAAAATGTCCCCTCAAATTTCAGCAAGGACTCACTCAAATGTGATCAAATTCATTGCAGTTGGACTAACACAAATTTACGGATTAAGAGATGCACTCTTTTGTTGTTTTCACACAACTACTTATCAAATATTTGAAAACGCTTCAATGAAATGCTCTCTCTGGGATGAAGTTAAAGCCTAATTTTGATCCTCTAATCCAATAAGGAAATACAAGTAATTTTTTCATGGTAGTTTTAATGGTTTGATAGCAGATAACTATGTCTGATACCTCTCACCACTCTCATTCTTTGTACAGTGATATGATTGAGTAGTGTTGTTACTCAATGATATGCTTAAGGTGCTTTAATTAAGCTTTGAAAAAAATGTTCCTTAAATACATAATAAGATTTTGCAAGCATGTAGTGCTATGTCTTGTCTAAGCCTCTGTTTCTCCCACTGTGTTTTTTTTTTCTTCTAATGATAGTCAATAGTGCAGAAAATAATAGTCATCTCCTAGTGCTCAGTACCTAACATGATTTTAACCAAGGAAAGTCTGCACATCAAAGGGTTACCATATAAGACAGTGTAATATTATACAGAATAATCAGGAGTTTATTTTACAGAAGAGCCCTAAATATGTCATTAGGCATGTAAGAGATTTTCAAAAGCACCTAAGCAGATTATGTATCTAACTCCCATTGACTTCAAGATAGCCAGATGTCTTTGAGAGCTGTGAAACTGAAAATATGATAAGACAGATGATGTTTGAATTAGTACAGTAGAGTGACACCTCTTATATTATATCTAAAAGCTGATGCATTTGCCTGGTGGGGAGTGAAAGTTGTTTGGGCAGAAGTGAAAGATCTGTGGAAAGATGGAATAATTTAAATGATAACTAATGAGATCTGTGCATGTAAGGTATGAATCAAATTCCTAATGCTATTATAAATACACTATGAATACCATGTCAATTGCACAAAGTCAGAATACAGTGCTCCAAGACTTTCACTTTTATCCAGTGTAATTTAATTCATGAAATTTTATAAGCAATGGCAGTAAAGAAAATTAAACCAAAACCAGAAATGAAAGCTTATCACAGGTAACACATGATGACTTTTTCATCTTCTTGTAGTGACACTAGCTTAAAATTAAGGACAAAACACTAACACAGAAGAAAGGACTTGGTAAATTTTTGTAAACACTATTTTGTGGTCTCCCAATTTGCCTTGCTGTAGAAATCACAGAAGTAGCTTCTGATTAAAACAGGTCTAGGAGACAGAAATTTTTGGTGTTTTTTTCAGTGTAATTCATGAAATTGTGCTCTTAGTTCCAAAATAGTGTCCAGATGAGACCATGCTCAAATATTTTCCTTTGCTTAAAAACTTTCTTCAGTGCCAGTTGGGGAAAAAAATTAAAATAATCCTGTCTTCAAGATCTCAGTTCTACCCATTTCAACAGTATGTCAGGCACTGGAAAATTTCCCACTGTGGGTTTTTATTATACTGTAAATCTACCTACTGCCATTGGCATAATCAATAGGATCTTAAAATCACAGTACCATTTGAAAAAACAAATTAAAAACTAAGCGAAAGCCTCAGGTTTAAGAATTCAAGGTAAAAGATCATTGGGATGACTACCTGACATCCCACAGAGACTGTCACCTTCTTCTCCTTAACACTGGAAGCAATTCCATACATTCTTTTCTGAGGAAATTTTTCTCTCATTGTTGAGGACCATACTTCTGTGATATTCATAAATAAGAGATGTCTCTATGTTTTCTCACCAAAGAAAATAAATCTAGTTGAATACTAATGCAATGATTTTCCTATTCCAACAGTATTTTAAAAAACAGGCAAACAAAACTGTATGAATAGGGTCAAAGTTTTCATGGTAAAATATTCAGCCAATGAGATACATGAAACAACTCCATTTCCTGTGTACTAACCATCCAGTCTACAAATTATATCTTCTTTCTAACAGATACATCTGTTAATCTTGCAAAATTAATGAAATGAACACTTAGAACACAGAAACAAATGAGAAATGGTATAAATTCAGAATTTTTCTGACAGAAAATGCCTTGAAACCATAGACTCTTTTCACTATAGTAGGTCTCCTTCATAAGAAAGCGACAAAAATATGGCCTTGAAATAAGACATGGAAAACAGATATTCATCCCCACTTACCCCATAAACATGCTCACATCCACATTGCTAATGGGCCACATCACTGAAGAATTTGCCCTGGCTTCCTGGCTACTGATGTTATGTGACTACCTGGGGATACACAGGAGACTGGAGGTACTCAGGTTCCTCTAAATTCTTTTTGTGACATATGGTTTGGTAGACAATCTATGTGTTCTCTATTTAAGGAAAGTGCCCTAACTTCAGACTGAAGAATAATATAATCCTTTTTTATTCTTCCTTTAAAGAGGTAATTTTGCAGATAAATCAATAAGGTTTTAATTAGAGCATCTTATTCAGCAAACAGGATCCCTGTTTTATGCTGCCACTATTTTCTTGAAATAACATCTAGCTGTGGGGTCTGGACATACTCAGAAACTCTTTACAGAATTTCTTAGAGAGTTACTTCTTTAGAGTTCTTTAAGGATCAGACAAAGATCCTTAAAGTAAAGGAAAGTTTCATACAGCTGTCATGAAAATAAGCTGTCATTGCTCCAGCTTTTCTTTCATAAGACTCCCTCCCCCATAGATAGATCCACACATCTCTAGAAACAATAGGAATCTTGTCTTTCATCTGGGATTTCATTAGATCTTATTGGGCTACAAAAATATGGAAATCTTGCACAAATGGCAATCTTCACAGTTCAAGTTCATTAGGAGTGATGTATCTCATGCATTTGAAGCAGAATCTGTAGATTTAGTGTGTTTGAGCACAATAGAACAAATAGAGTTCTTGTCATGCTCTGTAGTGATGCAGATAATTTCCTTTGTGAAAAAAAGACAGAGTAGACCAACATAAAGGTGTTATAAAGGTGCAGAACTCTGGTATTAGCTCAGTTGGTTAAAGCATGGTACTAATAGCACCAAGATTGTGGGTTTGACGCCTGTATGAGCTGTTCATTTAAGAGCTGGACTAGATGATCCTCGTGGGTCGCTCCCAACTCAGAATATTCTGTGACTCTGTACACATGAGTTTCATTTTTGATCCACTAAAAGTGTTCTTTGTATGACTTATACAATCTTCTTTGCCTGTTTTTCTATACTAAGGGTTCTCCCACCTCCGTTCTCAGTAGTAAGAAAATTCATTTGAGGGAAAATGTTTCCCAAAATTTTTATATTCTTCAGTCTCTCAAACAGCCAAAAAATATTAAAAAAACTCTTTAAGATTAGGACATTGCCAGCTTGGAGCATTTTATAGATTTCTAGTTTCTCCTTCTTCCTCTTTCTCAGAGCATAACCAGATATGACTTTTTAACAGTTTCTTTGTTTATTTTATTTGAAGTTGTTTTGAAATCTGTTCTAACCTAAAAATTATGTGTTGGTAGATATCTGATCACATTTCTTTGCATTTTTTTTTCTTTTATATTCTGGCTAATTACCTATCTGGAGCAAGGAGTTACATGACCAAATAAATGTACTTTCATATTTAATTGTACTCCTGCTGAGAGAAACACAGTTTAATAGCCCTTTAACACCTTAGAGATCAGACACTGTTTTCCAAGCAGAGATTTTTGCCAGCAAAGACAGGAATGAGAAAAAAATCTATAGGTTTTTCTTTACAGTTAATTAACCATGTACAAGTTTTGGGTTTGGCTTGCTTTATTTTCTTCATTTTGTCTTAGGAAAATCAATAGAGTTGCATGATGAAAACCTTCTCACTGATATATTTTTATTTTTGCTCCTCCCTTCCACTTGTCTGTATGAATATGATCACATTTTTCATTATCCAATTCAAAATAGCTCTCTGATGCAACAATTAATAGTCAATTTAAATATAAATATCAGGCTATCTCCAGTTCTGGCCAGAATCATTGATTTAATTTCCTAATGACAGAAGAATTAAGTGATAGGCCCTAAGTAGGAATGCAAGCGATCATGTGAAACCATGTGCCAAATTGATATTTTAGCAACTCTGATAACTTATTAAGATGATGGCCATGAGATGTCACAGAGCTGAATGATAAATCTTCAGTCTGCTTCTTTCCTACTTCTTATTTAAAATAATTTTTCTGTTGCAAAATTAATTGGCAATTGTGCTGACAGTCAGTCATCTTTAGTATTTTTTAAATTAAGAAGCTCACAGTGTTACTGAATCTGAAAAAGTAAAGCAAATAACTTTGCTCAATAAACAAGCAGATAAAGGAGGCTGGAATCCCTTTCACATAGGGTCAACCGAAGTCTGACACATCATTAAAGTTCATTTCATGGCAGGATACAGCTCTTAAGCACTGCAGAGTTCTACAAATGGAGAATTTCACAAAAGAGGGGTAAATTGGAAAACTGTGTATAGAATTGCAAGCCTAAAACCATAGATGTCAATAGTAGCAGAACAAAAGTATCTCAAGGCTGAAATGAACCTTCAGCTGCCATGACGATTTTGGGGAGGAAGTCAGAAACACAGAGTAGTGATGAATCTTCACTGTCATATGTGTTTTCAGGTGACTAAAAAGGGTCAATAAGATTTTAATGAAAACCCCAGTGTGACTTATGCCTATAGGCTAGATTTTATGCTTTCAACTGAACAGAGAAATTCTTTACATGAATTAATGGCTACGCAGTTTAATTATCTCCCATTATTCTCAGTAGCATATTTACCCTTGATTTTAGAGGAATAAAAATATGATATCTTACCTACTTCTGAACGAATGTCACTGATCCAATGTAATCACAACAGATGGATTTTTTTCCCCCCATCCTTGTAGTACTCTAAACATTGACAAAACTGTAGAGGTTTCAGCTAGTAATATCCTTGTATATACTTTTTCAAACTGCCTTACTCTAGATTCTGTTCCAGAAAGCTACTATAGAGTGTTTGGTTTTTTTTTTTCCTATTCTTTGTGCTCAAGCAGAGAACGTAGGCTTTTAAGATTGTGTTGAATATCAAACAAGCTGGGAATGTCCCTTAAGAGCAATGGTGCAGCTGTATTCCAACCTTGGGATCTTAAAACAGATTATATATACAGAGGAGAAAGCTCTGTCTAAAATACAGACAGTGTAATTCCTGAACAATACTAAGAATCAGGGCCAGTAGTGGTCTGAAAAGGATTTGTCAAGCAGTGCATGAAAACAATATGTATTGCAGAACTATGCTCCTGTTGTTCTTCTCCTGCATTCTGTGTTTGCTAGTGATTTTCCATATTTCCTAATGAAACTGGTTTTGGACAAACAAATGCCTTTGAAAGTTAATGCAGACTATGTGTCTTGAAAACTACACTCTCAGGTACAGAAATTAAGTGGATAGTCCAGAAATGAGATGTATAACTTCCCTGAAGCATTTCTGTCCCAGAACTCATTTACGGGTTTGCACCAAGCTTTGTGTGAGGGGACCACACATTGTTTTTGCTACAAAAAGGAACGAGGGACTGGATTGTGAGGATGAGCATCTCACTAATGTTTGGTGGCTGAATGCATGTTCCAAAAGCTTCATCCCCCGCCCCCGCTCCAAATCCTACAAAACTAAACAAATGAAGTAAAGAAATCTTAGTTTCTCTAACACTGTATCTCTGGGCAGTTATGACATCTTAACAGGTGGGCAAAACAATTTACCTGCAAATTAATGGTTAGAGTACTTTAAATACTAAAGGTAATAAAATATAGCAGTTATAAAGATTATTCTTCCAGACACAATTTCAGAGATTAAAAAATACAAATTATTTAAACAAAAATTAGGCTGGTAAATCCTATGTGAGTTAAAAAGACACTTGTATTAGTAAAAGACGTACCCAATGTATCCAAAATAACTGAAACAGTTTGAGACATTAATTCTTTCCTCAGATACTGTAATGGTTGAATAAGAATTTTCTCTGAGGAGTAGAAAACTAAAATTTTCAAAGAAATTATCCCTGTAATTCATTATGAGTGACAGAATAATGAATCAGAAGAATAAACAAACAGAATAATTCAAAATGTGAATAAAGAACATGAGTCTTAACATTACTAAAAGGTCAAATACTGTCTGCAGATAGACGAACTTTGGAGGAATGCTCATGGCAGCATTTAAGCCCTGATGTTAATGGCACAAATTTAGCAAATATATTACTGAAACTATGGCTCTTTAAAGACATTTCAGAATCATGTGTGTTAGCTGTGCTGCATGGGGAATAGGTCTTTGTGAGAGAACTCAGAACAGAAAGTAATTCACTGTAGGAGGTAATGAAAGTCCTGAGGATTTCTGACTGTTTATGGTGACATTACTGAAATAGTTTATTAACATATAGTTTGCAATTATATTTATGAAAATAATTTAAGTGTGGAATTATAGAGACAGTTTCTGGTGCTCTGATATTGTGATTATTCAGTATTTTTTTAAATCTATAATTTTTGGTTGTACATCATATTGCCAGGCTTCAGTAGTGTGGACTAAATATATCTACACTTGGTGTAAAAGTGATTTTAAATTTTTATTATTATTATTATTATTATAGCAAAATTATAAAGGATTTTAATTTTTTTATGCTTGCGTGAGCAAGGCTAGCAACAGATGCTTCAGGTAGTTTTACCTGCTTGATTGTTTTTCCACTGCTCTTTATAAAATGTCTCTTGTGAGAAGTGTATCATCTGTGTGGCAGGAAAAATTCTGCGCTCCACATGGTGCCTTACTAGAAATCCTTCCCAACTCAGATTTATTTAAATAACTGGAAATTGTTATTTGGAAAAGTAAAAACACCCACAAACAAACAAAGCAACACAAAACCAGAAACCAAACTAAAAGAACACAAGGAGGGGACAATTTTCCCTGTGTATTGAGAACAGTGAGCGTTTAATATGTTCCAGCACTGATTTCTGAGATGAGTGTTCAGCTTCCTCATCCACCTGGCAGGAATTAAGATCCACATCATGGGGAAAATGCTTTAGGCAGAAAGATTTGAATAGTTTTTGTGTAGGGAGGTAGGGAGGAAGAAGAAAATACCTCCATTTGAAACTCTTCCACTGGGCAGTAAAAATGAAACAATTCTCTAGTCTACATGGTAGAGCACTCAATAAATGGAAGTTTGTAGGTGCCAATCCCCAGTTCAAAGCCTGGCTATGTAGTTTATTGAATTATCTTTTTCATATAAAATACACAGACAATGACTGAAGCCCAAACATATTTGCTAGTTTTTCCAGTGCAGCAGCAGATGCTGGTCAATCCTCATTGATACTGTCAAAAGAAAACAAAAGAATGTGGATTCCATCCAGCATAGAAGTAAATCCTATGACAGCCAGAAAACCATGAATGCAAAGGAGATACACTTACATAGAAAAACCACTACAAGGAAGTCGTAACTGTCATTATGGGGTCCTGAGGATGATGGAGGTTGGAAAACTAAACAAGATAAAACAGAATAAAACCACAGAACACAGGTTTTGTGTTCTGATTGTCCAAAGAGGCAACTAGAGATGAGCAGACAGGTAAGCAGGGTTTCAGGATTTTAATCTTGGGTACTGAAATGCATTAGTTTGAGGGATTCAAATATTTATTTTCCTGATATGTTCCCTTTTAACTTCCTAAGTAATAGTTCCTTATAATAAGGAACTCTGGGTCCTTATAGACCCAGAAATGTAAGCCTCACTGAATTCACTGGGAAAGAGGTTTCCAGGTTCCTGCCTGTGCTGTGAAGACTGTCAGCTTCTGGTTTCTCTTTCCTCATGGAGAAGGCCCACCTTTGTTTTCTCCCACATTGTGGGCCTTAGTGAAGCTCCTGAAAGGAATTCAAAATGAAAGTGTAATTACAATGTCATAAGGTTCTTTTTCACACATCTCTCTCTCATGTGAAACCAAGTATTCATTGTTCATCATCATCATCCATTCATGGCAAATACAGTTGGACAAGTTAGGTGCTCCCATTCTGGTCTCCAGTATCTTAGATCTGATTAATGTAGTGATGTTACTCAGAGACTCTGGGGGTACTTTAGAGTGCTCATTACCTTGCAATGGTTAGCATTAGCAGAGATTCATTGTTTGCAGAGCAGAAGACCTTTATTGACAGACAGTAATGACATTAAGACTTTATTTTAAAAGAATTCATGAAGTCAATGTGTTTTAGCAATGTAGTATATCAATCAAAGCCATGCACAAATTAAGATTCAGCTGAAATAACTACCTTTAGAACACTTCTTTTTTATAGTATAAAAAAATCAAAGGAAAGTTCTTTGTAAAGATCCATGCATTGATTTAAAGACAGCCTTTAAGTTGTGATGGTGCTTTACTTGCTATGTATCCTTTTCAAGTTGAAAAAATATCAAGTATTTTTTCTAGTATTGATTTTTTTTATTATTTTAAGTCCCAAACAGAGACCAAGGTAGGTATTTCTAGTAATAAATAGTACAATTTTAGCATGGTATAATAATGTGGGAAGAATTGTATATTATGTGATGGTTATGACCAGATATCAGTTAAGATGTTGTGCTGTTGGAATAATCCTATTGCATTATGATACTATAGACTTACCTGATACTCATGTATTATTTTTTACCATGGACTCTTTCTTAGACAAATGTCATAGCCTGTACTTCAGCCTGCCTTTTGCTACCATAAGCATTCATATATCACATATTTAATCAAGCAGGAAAACAGAATTTGCAAATATAGTCAGATGAGAATTTTTATGAGTTAAATTTTAATTTGACTCTGCTACTCCTTTGGTTTACCATGTAGATATATGAATACACAAACACCATCTTTTTTTTAGTAGCATTAGAGGCCTCCAATACTATTGGCTTATTCAGCCTGCTAGAAAAGATATATTAGGTCTCTTGGAATAATCTTTTCTTGTGCATAATGACAAGATTAAAAAAAATTGTAAGACAGTCATATAATTTTACATAATATTTGGAATAAAAATAAAAAAGAAATGTAGATATCCAATGGCAACTGACTTTAAGGTTGGTGTTCTGGGGAGTTATTTTCTCAGTTCCTATATTTTCTCAGTTATTTTACAGTTTCCTATGAAGGTATACACATCCTGAAAGGTAAATTACTGAATGATTCAATTATTATTCCATATGTTCATAAAACAGCATAACAATGTGTGGAAAATATTTATCCAATGGTAATCAATAAAGATTAATTTGTTTGACTTTGTTCATCACATGCTTTCATATCTAAGATTTGGAGCAGAGGGTTAATTCTAGGAACACTACCTACACTTTCATCTATCTGCTATTATATCTTTACAGAAATGATCTGTAAATAATGCTAGGATTTTTTTACCTGCTTCTTTTACAATTTTTGAGAAGCTTTCATAATATTTTCCTGCTCCGCAATATGATAACTTTGCAATATTTTTGTCTTATTTGAAGATCTGGAACAAGTGCATTAATGATAACCTATGCACTCAGGAAATATCTCTTTCAAAGTCCTTTCAACATACTTTAATATACTGAATTAATCTTAAATACCAGAGACAGGGCAGAGCCTATGTTTTCAATTGCTGTTGCATATTATTTGGCTTAAAGCATGATGTCACATTTAACAACTTCCATGTATCCAGTTGCCCATGACCCCACTGATATCCAGCAGGAAAGAGTTCCCCCTTCTTAGCCTCAGCCATTATGCAGACCACACCAAGGCTGACAGGAGTGTTGATCTGCTGGAGGGTAGGAGGGCTCTGCAGGGGGATCTGGACAGGCTGGATTGATGAGCCAACAACAATTGTATGAGGTTCAGAAAGGCCAGGTGCCAGGTGCCATGGGCTGCACTTGGGTCACAACAACCCCATGAAACTGGGGCTTGGGGCAAATTAGCTGGAAATCTGCCTGGGAATAAAGGACCTGGGAATGATGTTTGACAGGCATTTGAACATAAGCCAGAGTGTGCCCAGGTGGCCGAGAAGGCCAATGGCACCCTGGCTTGGGTCAGCAATAGTGTGGCCAGCAGAAGCAGGGCAGTGATCATCCCTCTGTACTTGGCGCTGGTGTGGCCGCACCTCAAATCCTGTGTCCAGTTTTGGGCTCCCCATGACAAGAAAGACATTGAGGTGCTGGAGCCCATCCAGAGGACAGCTGAGCTGGTGGAGTGTCTGAGCTCAAGTACTGTTAAGGAGTGGCTGAGGAAGCTGGGATTGTTCAGCCTGGAGAAAAGGAGGCTCTGGAGGGACCTTGTAACTCTTTTACAACTACCTGAAAGGAGTCTGTAGCCAGACAGGGGTTGGTCAGCTCTCAAGAAACAAGTGACAGGACAAGAGGGAATGGCCTTAAGATGCACAAGGTGAGGTTTAGATGGAATATTAGGAAAAAAAATCTTCACTGAAAGGGATGTCAAGTACTGAATCAGTCTGACCAAAGAAGTTGTTGAGTCACTGTCTCCAAAGGGATTTAAAATACATGTCGATGTGGCACTTAATGCCATGGCTTAGTGGTAGAGGTGGCAGTACTGGGTTATTGGTTTGGCTTCATGATGTTAGAGATTTTTTCTAACCCAAAACATTCTATGATTCATTAAATCACTGTGAGAAGTGTCTTAAGAGAAAAATTTCTATTTGGCTTATGCCAGAGACCTGATTAAAAAAATTAACAAACAAAAAAAACAAACTATAAAATTGCATGAAAAAACATTTTAAGACATGCTTTCATTTGCTTTTCCTGAAAGTATTTAATTTTTGAAACTTTTGAAATGTGCTGTGACAGTAAAATAATATTATTTCCTTTTAAACAGCTCTATCATTTCACAGGAAAAATAAAATGTCATGAACTGCTAGCCATTTTAGTACACAGAATCAATATTTTTCAAGCAGCTTCACACTTCCATCTAATAATAATCTATTTCATTGTATTCTGCCACCTGAAAATCCTATCTCCATATCATCTGTGAAAAGATGAAAATGCCTCCAGCTAACACTGCACTCAACATACTGTTGAATTACGGATTTTGCTCTGAAACACACAAAATGCTAACATTGTTTATGTGACTAACAGTAATCTAAAACTATATAAAGATTCAAGTTTCCCTCCAATTTGTTAATAATGGAACAAATACTAGGAAGGAATAAAGAAGGGAGATTAATTAGGGAACCCTGAGTTGGGAATGGATATTTCTGAGAAATTTCAAATCACATACTGGCAATTTATAATACAGCAGAATGTATGGAAAGTCCTTGTCAGATTTTTTGATTGTCAGTGTAATTGGGATGTAAGTGTGGGGAGAAATATTATATCAGACTTCTAAATCAACAAAGCAGTCTAGTGACACAGCAATTTAAACCTCATATTTTAGTTCGAATATATGGCTGACATGCTTAATCACCTGGAGCTATTCTTGAAATATCTATAGGAAAGTATGATCTAATTTACCAAAAATAATCTGAAAAATATTTTGTAATTTTTTTTTTATTTTAATGGAAACAAACAAGCAAAATGGAATGATTACTCAATTACAGTATATTTTGTAGCCCACTGCACAGGAAAACCAGTGAAATATACTTGTTTCTACACTGATGGGGGTCTTTAGAGAAATTAAAACTACAAACCATAATTGAAATTATGCTGTATGGCATTTCCTTTAGTGCTGCTTCTGGGTTTTAAGCAACATCTATCTGAGGTAACCTACATAAATAAAAGACTGAGTTACCTGAAAGTTACCTTCTGTGAAAATTTACTCCCTATGAGACATAAAAAAAAAGATGCGGATTCCCATATTTTTTCTGTGTCTTGGTTCAAGGAACTTGCTTGCTTTCAGCAGAGCAGCATAACTTTTATACAAGGCAGTCTTTTAATCCCTTCCTGTTCTTCTCATCTCCATCCTTGTCTTCAGCTTGATGGTTACAGCTCTCTGTGCTCCACACAAGTAGGTGTGGGTTCAAATCCTGGCAGACTGAAGTGAGAATAAAATCAAACCTTCCACCTCCTGGAAAAGTGCATTAACCACTATTACAAAAATAAACTGGTGGTAGTAGCAGCATTCAAAAAGAAAGCAGCAGCTACCAGGGATTCTCTGAAGAACACCACGAGGTGAAGCCCCTGAGGGGACTTGCACACAAACACGCTGGTTTCTGAGCTGCAGCCAGGCAGAGACTCTCACATGATGACACATATCTCAGCAATCTCAAGTTTGAGAGACCTATGGCCATATTCAGGACAAAAACCTTTCAGGTACTTAAATGCTTAAAATTAAAATTAAAGAAAATAGATAAAATAAGTAAGAATATATGATGCCATTAGCTTTAGATGGACCTTTGAGTTTTCAGGATCACAGGTTTTGATATAAAACGCAATATTTTATCTAGCTATTAGGATCTACATGCATAGGAAGAGGGGGGAAGGAATAGGGGGGTTAAGTCTGTGCCATGGTTTTACTCTGGAATAATTTCAAATTCTTTAAAAAAATATTTAATGTAGTAAGCTGAACTCTCAGATTTCACGACCCAGCTTTCAACTTGATAGAATAAACCATTTACGTGTATTTTATTACTTTGATTAAAGTAGCTAACCAAGCACAATTCACCTAAGCAAGCATATTAGTACAATTAATTAAACTAATTATAGACAGAACAATTTTAATTGAGGTCACAGTAAAGATGGAGCCAATAAAATTACTATTTTCAAACATCTAAATCTTCAAATAAAATAGGTAATCACTGAACTATGGGTTTGACATGAGATGCAGTTATTTTATACTAAGCTTGATTTACGAAATAGAATTCAGAACCTTTAAAACTGGTGAACAAGCAATTCCAGTCACTGCAGTTATATTTTCTTACCAGAGAATTAGCAAAGAAATTTACAAGATGTATGTGTTCCTCATTTAACTGTCTCTTCTGAGCAAATCTAATTGAGAAATGTTTTAAATTTTTAATCAAAAGAATTGTCTACTCTTTCTAGACTTGCTAGTTAGTCATTAAAAATATTATTTTCTTCTTAAAATTATTTTAAGTAATACAATCTTTTAAGTCCTGAGTTTATTGATTTATTTATTGGCAGATGCATTTATTTTATAGAACTGCGAGTTGTGTTTTCCTTCTACATACCTGCATTTGCGCATGGCTATGCAAAAAAAAGAAAACCTGATTAATGTAAAGTTTACATTTCTTCTGCTTTATGTCTATAAAGAATAGAAAACATTTATGGAAGTAAAGTAAAAGTTTGGAGCTACATTTTTGTACTTGATCAGAGTTGTAAACCAATTTCAAATAAATTCAAGAAATCCTGTTAAAATGAGGAAATGAAATTGTTTGGAAGTATTTAAATGTAGATATCACAAATGGTACTGTATCTTTTTCTTACCATTGTATTAGAAATTCTCTTTAATCATGTTGTTTATTAAGAAGTTATTAAGAATTTGCCAAATCAACTAATTAAATATTTCTTAATTTAAATTAATCACTATGAATATTTTGGTGGTTTGGTATCTTAAAACTGATTGAACTATCAAAGCAGTTAAGCATATTGGTGTGCTAAGCATTTTACTACCATGAAAAAAAGACCTGCATTTACATTTGCTACATCTCAGTGAAAGGCTACGCTTCTTCAAAAGTTTTAAAGAAACAAACTCTTTTCCTTAGGCAAGTAAAAGTATCATTGTTTAATGAAAAAAAGAAGAATGGACAGAGAATCTGAATGTGCCCATGACATATTTATGATGTCAAGAAAGAAATTATTGTGGCTTACTGGAGCCACAGAAAATTGTTGCAAGGAGTAAAATGGGACCATAGAGAAGAGGGTGGATATGTCTGCAGAAGGGGAAACCTGACAAACACCAGTGTACTTCCTGCTGTGTCCTCCCCTGTCTAACCTCTCCACTCAGGAAATTATGAATCTGCCACATGGAATAAATTT
The DNA here is from genome assembly GCA_013399835.1 of Leptocoma aspasia. Taxonomy (NCBI): domain Eukaryota; kingdom Metazoa; phylum Chordata; class Aves; order Passeriformes; family Nectariniidae; genus Leptocoma; species Leptocoma aspasia. Next base: position 442,769 of record VXAX01005193.1, on the reverse strand, counting down.
TAAGCATCTATTAGGCTCACTTTGGAAAGGCAGTGTAATTCTTTTAATTGAAAAATTTTCACTGACATAGACAATAGTAATTTATTTAATTCTGTATTAGTAATACAATACAATATAGTGGATTCATTGCCATATACAATAAATATCAAGAGTAGGATCTGCATCTGTAGAATCTCAGATAAAATTCTGACCTCAGATTGACGTATAGAGTCTTTATATTTATGTGTCCCAAAGGAACTTATATTTTTACTATTTCCCCTTGCCTATACAAAACATTATCTCTTGTTGTACTGACAATTTAATTTTAGAATGAGAAACACAAAATTAAGTAATTTGTTAGTCATGACCCACATGAAAAATGTTAACTTTGTTGCCATTATTTGGACCCTCCCCTGTTACAAAGTGCCAGAAGCCTGATTCTCGCCCTGAACTAAAGCCGACACTTTTAGCTCCACCCAGTAACAGAAAAGAAGAGGTTCATGATCTCTTAGATACAATTGTTTGGGGATGAAGGCACTGACAGAGCTGGATTGCGAATGTTGGCAACCAGAGTGACGTGCCCAACCCAGAACACTGAATTCTGCAGCGTGCTTTTACCAACAAACCCTTGGTGAGGATGGGATGACCTTTTTTTTCACTACCTCTCACTGCAAGTGTGCCATTGTGAATTGAATACAAGACCTGAAAAAGCAGGGAATGAATAAATGATTTAGTAATGAAGCAGAGGATGCTGAGGACACTTCCTCATTCTTTTTCCATCAACATAACATGCACGTAAATATTCCCCCTACTCTTCTCTACCTGTTCCTAATTAAAAGCAAATTACTATGATACAATGATGTTTTAAATGTCACAGTCCTTTAGAATTTCAGCAGTTCTGCATTTTTTAGCAGCTTAGAAGCTCTGCAGAACAATTTCTGATTTGCATTTCACCACTACCTTAATGGAGGAACAGCAGTAAACTTACGAATTAAAGCTTGCTAGATTAGGGAGGTTGTGTACAAGATTTCAGATCTCTGGTGGATGGCTTGCTGCAGCACTACAAATCATTCTGTCAAACCAAATTGTGGTGTTAAAATACGCATTTAAAACAATGCTCCCCAAATAGGTAATATGGAGGTAATTGAAAAACCCAAAGTGCATAAAATAGTTGGAAAAAGTGAGCAGTGAGGGAGTAAGAAACAAAAGGAAAAAGGAAAAAGAAACAGACCACAAAACAAAGGCAAATGTAAATAAACAATACTGTAGAAAAAAAAAGATACAATTTACTTTGTCAACAATTAGAAACAAACCACATACTCTGAGGATTAACATTACACCTGTTGTGCACACAGTGCTATCTACTGAGATGTAATGGGGAATCATGGGGAAAAATAGAGAAAACTTTATGCCTCATAAGTCTCCCACTGAAATACACTGAGAAACATGCAATCTACAAAAGCCCAGAAAATATCCAGCTAGGAGTTCTCCATTTCATTAAATAGAATCATTGATTTCTGTGGGAAGGTACAATTAAAAGAGAAAATAGAGGACAATGACACATGCTAATTCTCTAACAGTTTTTAAATCAATGAGTTAAATATAAAAACCCAAACCTTCAGCAGTGTAGAACTCAATGAAATGATTGTGCAAATTTTATGAGCCCTGCTGTAGGCTACACTTAATAAAAAGGCTTACTTCTTCAAGTATTCATCAGCATGAGCTCCATAAGTTAGGATGTGTGCAGACCAGTGACACTCATCATGAACGCTAAGACAGAATAAATTTGAATTAGTCTTCTTTGCTCCCCGCCCCCCAACATCAATCTATGTATTTACAAGCAGGGGATATAATTAATAAAATCAGCTTAAGAGATTTTAGGTTCATATTTTTAATAATAAAATATGTATACTGAATATCCAGTTCAACTCTATATAATTAAGAACACAAACTTTTAGGTTAAATAAAGATGCTAATTAAGAGTTCTGTTGAGTTAATCTGTTTCCATTAAACACCTAGACCAACATGGATTCTTTCTTCTTATGCATGAAAGGAAAGTAGAAAACCTTAATAGAAAATTCTGAGCAATGTGTTGTTATGGATTCAATTGAATAAAAAAATTCCATCAAAAACCAAAGCCACCTTTCCTCATTGAATGGAAAAATCAGTTATCTATGCACACCAATGAATTAATACTGAAATTCCCTTCTGTCCCACACGAATGTATGACACTTCATTAAAAAAAAAAAAAAAAAGAACTAAATTAATCCTTGTGACCTTTTATCCCCAGAGTTCTTAATCAATTGTCTTGATTGATTAATAGGTCTTCATATGGCCCTAAATTATTGTGCTCAAATCCTGTGCTTTTCTTCACTCTCTTTAAATATCAAATAATGCCAGAGCAAAAAGACTGTCACCAAATGTTTTCTGCTGCTCTAAGACAAGCCTCATCCCTTAAAGCAAGTTTAGTGAAATACAGACAGCATAAATTCTGATTTTTTCTATTGCAATCACTTCAGCAAAATTATCAGGTGATTTTTGCTAAAAGCAAAGACCACACATTGTTCTTCCTATCCTCAGGTGTGAATATTTCATATTTCACATATTGTATATTTTGGTCCTCAGGAATCAAAACCAAAGGTGAGTTCTTTTTGGTTGGTTGGTTTTGTTGTTTTGTGGGTATTGGCAGAGTTGGCATACAATGATTTACTTATTAAGAAAATCATGTGATTAAAAGATATAACAAAAATTAAAACTTCTACATCAGGAAATACTTCCACTTGGATCACTTTGGAAGTCCAGTCCCTCATTATAATTTAAAACTGATTCTCTCTTATGCATGTAGGAAATTATAGCCTAAGGATCTTGGAACGTCTTCCACCTGTTTCCTTTACACTGATAAATAAGGTGTAAAACATCAAAGATACATGTCTTGTTTGCTTTTTCGTATCAACTAGAACTTCATTTTTGTTATAATCACAGAACAAAGCTTGCATGAAATTAGGTTTTTTGGCAGAATCTGCAGGCAAACCTGTGGATCTTGTAAGGACCCAAAATTTTAATACCTCTAAATGATAACTTCAGATGAAGCTATACACAGAAATATATTATTGATAAGTAAATTAGACACTTTCTTCTTCAGTAGTAACTCTATCTACCTAACCATCTATTGAACATTGTGCAAGAAGGCAAAGTATTTACATAACTCTTGTGAGCCCACATACCATTCAGATATGACAGTTAACCATATTTTAGTCATGGCAATATAATTTTAATCCACAGTCTTCTTTTTCCTCCCCTTCATTTTCCTTCTTACACAGACCATAACCAAGATCATATTTGTTTACTAATAGTTTCTTTATTAATGTAGATGCATATTCCCATTTAATGCAGAGGCAAAAAGCATATTAAATGTAGCATGAGGAAGAATTCAAATACGGAAAGAATTTGAGTGGAAAGCGAGGGGAAAAAGAAGTGCTTCTATGAATAGTTAATTAATTAATTGATGCATTTCCAGATAGGAGAGGAAGCATAATGAATATTTATAACAGCAGGTTCTGAATTAAATCTATTTTTCTCTTTCCCAGAGGAGCAAAAGTATTTGAGCCAAATTTGCTAAAGCTTGCAAAAAGGTTTGGTTTTGGGTTGTTTCTTGGGTGCTTTTTGGTTGAGTGTTTTTTTCGTCCTACTTTTCTGTGCAATATACATTTGGTTTCTCTCTTCAGATAATTTTTTCTTGAAATTCTCCTGAAATTAAAAGTGAAAATAAACCCTAAAAATCCTTGAACTGAAAAATAGAAAGACAAGGCCATAAAGAAATAAAGTATTTCTTTTGAGTACAACAAATCATGTGTCTTGACCATCTTACAAAGTATTGGATCTGAAGACACCAGCCTTAAAAATTATGTGTGTGTTTAAACGGCGATTTGGGGAATAGGGACAAGTGAGTGTAGTCCATGACAGCAGGAAAGTGAGAAATTTAGAACATAATTCGTATTTTGATATAATGGTGATTTGAGTTAGGTAAACTATGGCATACTAACAGTACCAGGGAAAAATATCTCCATTCAGAGTAAGATCATGTTTTAAGGTTTGTTTGGATTTGTTTTATCATAGCGATCCATAATTAATTGTTAATAAAATTGATATTTGGCATAATTTTAAGTTTTTTAATATTTGCAAAAAATTATCATTATTTTGAATGCAAACCTACTTTTCAAAAATTTTACTCTTAAAATATCTATATTATTGATTTTATATGTTCAAAATTTGTATGTCTTCTGACAGTAAAAAAGTGTTAAATGTGTATATACTTGGTATATATTTGCCAAAAGTATTTCGTATACTTTCCATTGTGAAACTTGAATATTAGAGCAGTATCCTTCAAAAATAAGCAGGAGGATGCCATTTCTTAGGTCTAAGAAATATTTTCTTAATGTCATGGAGAATAATTAGGTAAATATCTACATCAATTTGTAGGTGTTTCTGACTGATATTTGGGCTATCTCAAAGTGAGGAGTTCTGCTGTAAACTTTGACATACTTTGAGGGAAAAACATCACCTACTTGTATTAAAACACAATAAAATACAGGTAGTCTTGTATTTCAGTTTGGTCTTCAACATATAACCTTGACGTAGTTTTGCTTAGTTCATCATTGTTGTCTCCAAGTGCAAAATTAGTATCTTCCTACATGCCAGGTGAATTTGATTTCCAGATATGCTGATCTCTTTTCACTTGAAAAACAGTGTGGAAAACCTCCATCCTCAGGATAGCTGATCACCAAGCTGTGCAATACTTGAAGTGAAGCTCTTCCCTTCTTTCCCTTTCAGAGAGCTTTTATATAGATATTTCTGTAGTCATTCTTCTTTCTTCCCTCAAAATGTTAAATGAGGAACCTAATAGATAGTAATTATTATCTGTTGTACAGTTGCATCATCAAAGTCTATAAGATAAGGACTATCATCATGTTCAAAATCATCTGAAAGGCACTTTGAAGATAAAAAGTCCTCTAAAAGTGCTTAGTTTTAAAAATATATTGTCACATTGTCACAATATATATGTCACATGTGTTTTACAAATGATTGAATAAACCATAGGACTGAGATGTGAATAAACCATAGGACTTGTCATTTTATATATGCTATATGCCTACTTTATCCCTATTATACATATATTTGGAATTTAGAGCTATCTCTCTAAATGTTTACTCAGCTTTCAGTAATTTCACAAGCTTCATAGGCACCAAAACATGTCTCCTTATTCATCTGAGAGCTGAACTAGCAGGTAGGTCCACTCTTATCCAAGCCTAAGTAGAACTTTAAAACCAGCCCAGTTAAAGTGTGAATGGAGACATGCTTTATTACGGCAAGTTTTCTCCAATACACAGCTGCCTCCAAGAATGACAGTAGGGCTCATTTCTTCCCTCTTCTTAGTCAGCGACCCTGGGAAAAATACACAGGAAAACAGAAAGAGAACTTGTCTGAGCGTTCTCTCCTGGCCATAATTTGCACCATTTTTGGAATTGCCTAGTCTGAACACTTACATGCTAAAATTTCTGCTGTCTGTATAAAAATTCCTAAGTCTTGAAAAATAAAGAATCTTCTTCCTTTCTAAGGAAGTGCATTAATACTGGGATATTGCCGGCAGTGAATTTAACATTTCTTTTTAAAATGTCAACACTGATAAAGCACCTATTTTTGGTTTGACTGCAACAAATATGTAGAAATGCTTAATTTATCTGGCTACAACAATCTCTCATTTCTTCATCATGAGAAAGAGGAGCCTGACCTGAGCATGCAAGTTCAGGAGAAATGTTCACAAAATGTTCTCTAAGATTTTTGAGAAAAAATAGGTATTCAGCTGTTTCTGTAATAGAGTCAAAAATTTGGCCTTCTGTATGGGCAATCTTGAATAACCTGTGCAGAACAAATGCTATTTGATAAAGTTTTCCATTTTGTAGCACCAATAATCAACACTTGATTTACTGGATACTTTGTGCTCCTCAGGAGAGATGGTGTCTTCGGTAGCACTGAAATCCCATTGTGGGCTTAGCTCTTTGCACTTCTATAACCATTCACTTTAAAAGGACTTAATGGGATTACAAAACTGCCAACCACATTCTATTAACATTCTATTAAGAGATAAGGATGTCTATAATGAGACTATGCTGAAGATGGGACATTTGTTAATAATGATTTTCAGTGCACTTTATGTTTTGAAACTATCCCAAAAATACGCTTAATTCGGTAGTGCTACCTTGAATCTAAAATGCAGGTCCGCTCACCATTCTGTGATCAGAATTAAGTTCTTTTTCTATAGCAGAAGATCAAAAATTTGAACTTCATGCTTTAAGCTGCTTCTACTAAGAAAAGCAACACATTGCATCCTTCCTTGGATAACAGTATCAAAGAAAGTGATCCTCAGAAATACTTCTGTGATTGGCATTAGCAAGGCTTTGATACATACTGCTTATACAAAAAAAAAAAAAAAAAAACCAAAAAAAAACCTCCTATTATGCTTCACTTAGCTCCTTTGATGCCCTTGAAAGAGATTGCACATAATTCCTCATGTAGAAAATGTGCACAGCGCCTTATAATGAACAGGAACAGTTTCCCTTACACACTGGAGTGTTTCATGTGCAGTCACTAAGATTTATGCTGGGTGTTGAGAGACTGCAACATGACGGTAACTTTGCAGTTAGGAAAGAAAGCACACTGCTGCTTAGGCTGCTGGACTTGGTGTCTTCTGGCTCTGCATATGCCTCTTTATGGCAAGTATGCTAAAAGATAGCTAAAGATTGGATAAGTACAATGCTGGAGTAAGGTATTTCATCTGTGTTTTTTAATGTATACTTGTTTGTTTGTTCGCCATAAGATAATTAACCAATTTGAATCTGTAAGTGAAAAACAATCTCTCAAAATTTACCTTGACTATCTATCACAAATAGGATAGTTGACTTCACAGATTTACCAGTTTTGTTTGTTTATTTGTTTGTTTGTTTTAATACCTCTCATCTTCATACGTGTGACCAAAGAATGTGTATCACAGAAATTTTCTGTCTTGGCACTACCAAATGTCAGCATCTATTCCCATATCCTCTTACTGTGTTGTCCGATTTATACATATTTACTAATGATTCACTAAACTGTTTTCCATACAAAGTTGTAGAGGTGACCCACATGACTTTAAATACTGTGTTATGTTATTACTATTTGAAAAGCTAGTGAACAGCTAGCTGTGCAGAAAACAGCTGTCTTAGAAGGAATAAAATTAGTATTTTGAATTCCAGCAAATTCCCACTTGGCTTTTCTTTTCAAAACTCTCCAGAACAGGGCATATCAATACTTAAAAACAGAAAAACAATATAAGAGAGATGGGGGCTTGCTTAGGACTGTTGCCAGAAAACAAATAAATAAACAAATAATGAAAAACAATGCTGCATGAAAGTATGATGGAAGTACGAAGGGATTATGAAAAGCTGAAATATATATATATATACTGAAAAACATATCACAAAGAATTTTCTCAGTAAGTGTTAGAGAATTTCATCATAATTGGAAGCAAGACTTTGTCATGTTCCACTGTATTTGGGAAAAGCTGTACCAAGCATTTTGCTCAGGCTATGTTTAGGTTTTTCTTTAATAACTCAAACAGTACTGACTTCACGAGATATATCCTCAAGAGACTTTCTGCTGTAGAGGCTTGAGATTGCTATGATGGATTGTGATTTACTGTACACTAAGAGGAGCCTCACTAGTGTTGCTATATTCTCACAGAGGTTAAATGGTATTCAGTATGGAATGCTGTCAAAAATGTTTTCTTTTGTGACAAGAAAACAACAACAAAAAAAAAAATAAAAGAGGCACCCACACACTCACATTCACTGTGTCCAGTCTACTTTCTACAAAGTATCAAATGGTGGAGACAGCAGTTTGGGAGTGAATTCTCTAGTGGTTGATAACAATGACTGGTGTGACTTCAATTTTTTAATGCATTTCTTGATTCAGTTGAAGAAAAATGGCTGTTGGAAGTATGGAAAACAAAAAAATGACACTTAATTCTACAATTTTAGTTTACTATATTTGGGCTACCCCTGATTGCCAGTGTAGTACTTGTTATTTAGTTTTTAACTTAATTTCAGAAGAATCCTACACCATGAACTCTTCTATAGCTATGAATTCTTCTATAGCTATTCAATGCTTTAATAGAATTCTTTAGAATATTACTTTAACTGATTTAAGTTATAAATAATTATATGTGGGTTTGTGCCATTAAATTATATTCTATATATTTTCTTAAATATAAGCATTTATGGTATTGTTGCAAGAGTAAATAAATCAATTTCAGTACAAAACTAAAGCAGAGAGACTGAAAAACAAAAGTGTAATTCAAATTAGTTTTTAGATAAAATACTGGCTGTATCTAGAGAAAAAAACTGTTGCTAGCACAGTTGTCACAATAACTTGAACCTGAATGGCTTCTGCATGACTCATGTCAGCGAGTGATTCACTTGTGTATTACTTTTAAAAATTCTGTCTGACACTTTTGACATATCACATCCTTTGAGTTTTTCCCTCTTATTCAGAAATCAAGGCAAAAAGTTCACTTCATAAAATATTAATAGGTGCAAGTATTGTCTCTGACCTTACTTGATCAAAGCGATTAGTGTCAAAGTTTAATTGCATTTCATGTGTCTTACTGACATCTCTAAATCTTTCATGGAGTCAATAAATTATTAGCATCACAAGAAAATCTCAGCCATAATATAAAGTAGGAAAATTTTGTAAACTGATGCATGAGACTCAAATGAAAATTTATTTTATTTAATCTTAGTGTTTTTCTGCAGTTCTTACTAAAGATCAAAGATCAAAGCCTGAATAATTCTGTGAGACATGGAATATTTGGGGTATTTATCACTAGACTTAGAAAAAGAGTATACCTTAATTTGAATAGATACTGGGATAATCTTAAGATCTCAAATATAGTTTTCTTCTCTGGAATTGTTTGCAACACGGATTTAGGCCTTGTGGTTTGCAGTCAGAAATCAGTTCCTGGTCCTTGTACTGAGCAGGCATACTGACATTCAGCGCAGTTCTTTCTCTTTAGTTTGTGTCTTTAAGTAGTTGGTTTCCTTCCCTAATAATTTTGCTAGCAGTATTAGCAATATTGTACTCTCCCTTCTAATACTGTTGGATCTCTGGTCAACTGTGTCAGTCATCCTCAGCCAGCAGTGACAAGTGGTTGCCATTAGAGTCCCAAAGCCTTTGTTGGGAAGAGTACAACACAGTGACTGAGTTCCTTTCTCCTCAGTAAATTTGAATTTTTTTGTACATCTCTCTTGTTCTAAGTTCCTGCCTTCTGCTTGCATGGCCCATTTCACAGCTCCCCTAGTCTCAAATTTTCCCCCGGGGCAATGAACTCCCGGGTTTTCTGGGCTCTTCCCACACAGGCATTGGCACAGCTCAGGTTCAGGCAGGGGAGGCAACAGACACGTCTCCCCAAAGCAGAAAGTGAAACCAGGCCAGCCCTGAGACTGGAACTTTCAGGGCAGAACCTGTGGCCCTTTACTAGGAAAGGCAAAAAATCATATTCCCTGCCCTACAGCACTGCAAGTGGAACTGCTTTCATGGAAACAAAGATCTTATATGTTTCAAAAAGATTGCTAGTGGTTCTAGACTGCTCAGTCAGGAAGAATAATTTTACTTCCTCACGAGAAGAATCTTTTGTCACAGTCTGCTCAGGCTGAAGAATTAAAATACATTAGTCTGGCTAACAGTTTGTCTTTTGGCCATCTCTTCAGCCTGAACTGTGCCTCTATTGGATCACTGACAATAATTTCTGACCTGAAGAAACCAGTCAGGGAAGGATTCTGCTATCAGCTTTTCCGATGGAAGTGCAAATACTTCAACATTTACTTCAGCAGAAAGCTCATCATGCCAGTTTTTCTGGCTTGGAAACAGCTGTGAAAGCCAAGGGATCGTCTCTGCAGTAATCAAGATGTGGCCAGCAATGTCTGCTCCTCTTTCTCTAGAATACACTTGTGATTCACATCAATCTCCACCTTATAACTATTGTCACCATTAAGGATTTCAACAGCAAGCACTCATCTTCTGCATAGCTTAGTTCAGTTGATGTCAAAGCTCTTGAATCATAAATGATAAGCTCTTCATTCCCATCTGGTTATGTCTAGTGGAGATTTATTCCTATGCCATAGACTGGAACAACCCAAATGATAATCAACAATGCCTGTTTGTCATAGCAAATGAGTAGAATTGGATGTCAGTCGCTTGATCACATTTTCAAAATGCACTTTCTACCAGAAAGTCCATTGCCATTGATCTGTCTTGTTAAAGAAGCAGAGAGGAGTTATTGATTTTTGTGGCAGAGATGTACCAGAATTTCAAAGAATATCTAGAGATCTTGCTTATGTTTTAACTGAAAGTAAATTGCCTTCATGTTGTCCTGCCAAACATATATGTTTCTATCTCACATCACCTATAACTGTAGAACTCAAAAAAGTGATTATCCCTCAGTACATACTCTGCTTTCACTGTTGGTGGACCTCCATGGAATGCAGGGAGACAGCCTTTATCAACATGGTCTTCTCCTGTAGGCTGCTGTCATGTCTGGAGCCCCTTCTCCTACTCTTTCACTCATCTGGACTGTTTCATGTTTTCTTCACTCAGCTCTTTCACAGCACCACTGCAGTGTTCCTCGCCCTTTCTTAAATATGTTATCACAGAGGTGTCACCAGCTTCACTGATGGGCTCAACTGTGTAGTGGTGGGTCCATTTTGGAGCTGGCTGCACCTGACATGCCTGACATGCAGGGCATCTTCTCACAGAAGCCACCAATGTATCGCCCCCACTACCAAAACTTTGCCACATAAACCCAATACATATCTAGCTGTAGCTTTTGTGCAATTTTTGTTCTTGTTCAGCAGCTGTGACAAGGTTTCACACATTACCTTCTGCATTGGAGGAAGCTCAATAATATCTGCTGTTTATTCTGAAACTTTGACAGATGATTGCCATTCTTGTAAATAAAAATTGCAATTTTGGTTGTGCAACAGAATTCATTGTGCTGAAGTTCTTTAAGTGAATTGAGCTCATTCTGCTAACTGACCACGTGAAACATCACATATATGTGGGGCAGCCTGATTTTCTCTGGCTGCTACCAGTTAAATAGCATAACAGAGGGAGAAGACATGATCTCAATTATTTGTTCATCAAGAAGAAACAATCTCCTCTGAGCAATACATACTGCACAAAATGAGTGCAGTAACGATGTATCCTTGAGCAAATACAGCATGCATGCTCACAGGACATAAAGCAGAGACTGGTGTTCTATCATTAGAGTAGTTCAAAAAGATATTTACAGGCATGCACTGCAAAACTGATGGCTTTCCTCCTCTCCTGCGCATCTTCTCAATATATAATTCATTTAAATATATCTACTGTAGCCTATACAAAATAGTGTCTTCCAACACCATGTTTATCTGGTAGAAGAATTTTCCATTGCTAAAACTACAATCCTGCTAGAATGTAAAGGTTTTACAACTTTGTAGCTCTTTGTTGATTTGGGGTATTTCCAGCAGTCATATGAAAACAGTTTTCCTTATTTAACAATGTTTTTGTTTGCTTGTTTGTTTTCCAAATAGCCTGTTCAAAAAGTAGAAGGAATTGGTAAAGAGACTTCAGAAATTCAGTACATCATTACCTTTTAACTGAGAGATTTTGACGGATTCTTCTAGACTTATGATTGTACTAGCCTGATGGATTGTACAAGCATTTGAAACAGGGAACCAAGTAGATATTTTTTTACTCACACAGCCATGAATGCTGGTTTCATGTGTTAGAAATACCGACCATGTGGTGTGTTTAAAACCTATTGTAGTATTTCAGATTCCTTTTATCAGAGGTTTTTTCCTTCAAGCAACAGATTTGTGTATTTTTTCCCTCTGAAAGTTGGTATTTCAGACTGTTTTCATTCTTTTGAAGAAACAGTTTGAGAAAATATATATGCAGAAACATATAGGACAAAATCCCAATTACACCTAAATAAAATTAAAATTTGAATTGTGAAATATAATTTAATGTCAGTGAAGCCTAGAGTATTCACAGCACCATTCTAAGAGACTATTTCTTTTGTGGTTCATGTCATGTATAGTTTGGCAATGCTAAAAGCATTTCTGTACATTCTGTGAGTAATTATAAACATTGGTCAATGCACCACTAAATACTAAAGTGAATTACTTGCATGTGATTCTCTGTGTGCTAAAGCAAAAGCAAAGCAAAGAGAAACCATTCAGTGCCTGCAAAATTGATGTGACCATGAAATCTACAAAGTGTTATATGGCTGCACTTTACAAATGCATAGTTTTTATAGCATGTTTGTTCAACATTTGGTTTGTGTTTCTCCAGAGGTTTCTAGATTACTCAATTTTTATCTGGTATGTCTATCAGCTCAGAACAGAATGCTTGTAATCCATCTAGTATCACAAGAATAAAATATAGCTAGTCTTGAGAATGTATTTTTCCAATTATGTTTTATTTACATAAAAGTCATTTTGAAAAATAGGCACAGTTTGACAGTTGCTCAAATACCCTAAAGGCTGCCCTTCCCAATCTTCCCTCATACTAAAAGCCCATACCTGCAATGAATAAAAATACTTGCAGCTATAATAATTGTACATCAATTGAATTTATTATCTTCAAAACCAGCCCATATTCAATTTCTTTTCTAAGCTTTTGTTAGCTTTAAGTACACTTGAGACATATTTTTACAAATTTGTGCTCATGCAACTTAAAGACAATTAGGTAGATATAGGAAAGGGAAGTTAACACTAAAATGGTACTTGTCAGCTGGCTAGAAGTATTACGACATGCTGGTTTTACTAAAAATACACAGTGCTACACACTTCATTGTGTGAAGACATATTTGGCCAGACCTCAGTGTTTCATCCGGAACTTGAATATATATAGTTTTAAGACTCCATGTTATGCTGCATGTTGATAGAGAGATGTTTAATTTCAATTCTATCTCCAACTGCATTAAGTACTTAATCTTGGAATGCAGAGATTGAACTTCTGTTTTCACTTCCAATAGAGGAAACATTTGCCAGCTATGGAAAGAGCCATTTTCCCTGAGTATACATAAATGCAATAAGAACAGTAAACCAAGTTGGTGTAAGTACCAAAAAAAAGAGACATTCAAGTCAAGAGAAAGATTACATTTTCATGAGAGGGAGGGAAGGAAGGAAGGAAGGAAGGAAGGAAGGAAGGAAGGAAGGAAGGAAGGAAGGAAGGAAGGAAGGAAGGAAGGAAGGAAGGAAGGAAGGATAAAAAAGAAGAAAGCAGAGAACTGATCAAAATAACTCATTAGTTCTGTTTGTTGACAACAGCCAATTTGGAGTGAAATTTGTTCCTACTTGAATAACAGATCAATGAATTTAAAGCATTTTTTTTAAGCTCTTCAAAACATTTTATTTTATAAAACTGTAGAACTCTTTTAATTTAAATCAGATTAATTTTTTTCTTTTGAAAATGTTATATATATATACTTTGCTAATCCTTCTAAAATCCATACTTTAAAATTAGCCTACGAAAGGTTTCAATTTGATCAAGTCTATATATATTGTGACAATAATGTGGAAAATTTTACCTATCATCTTCAGTAAATTTGTGAATTTACATCCCTCCCCAAATTAAAGAGCATGCATGAAATAGGGAGGGAAAGAGAACTGCAGAGAAGCTGCTGGTGAGTGACTCACAATGGTGTTAGTCAAAAATTAGCAGTGTTTGGTGAAGGCACCTATGTCAAAGCAGCCTCAAAGGAAAGAGCTGTTTTCTGATTGAAGGAAACAGCATGATTCCCATTTTGGTGGAGACAGAAGCTTCCTCTTTGCACTGACATGTATTCCTGAGCTCAAAGCCATGTCTCCTACTGTCTTAATTTCTGTATAATGTAATGTTGTCAGGTCTTTCTATTCCAGACAGGTTTTTTCAACTGCACTCACTTAGAAGCAGGCAGAAATAGAAGTCTGTTTAGCAACAACAGTTAGCTGAGCTATTCTGTTCCCTAAATTCCTGCACATCTCTCTTGACACTCTGGCAGATGCATTTTTAATTGCTATTTAGTGACAATGGCATTCAGTCAGAGTTTTATAATTGTCAAAAGGCTTTTTTAAATTTTACAATACCGTGTCTTACCAACTAGCTATAGCTTTGTCAATCAGTGAAATTAGAGTACAAGTTAATTTATATTCCAGCAAATGTGGTAAGATTTTTGCAAAAATATCTCTGTAACTCAACCTTAATTTTGTCCAAACTGTTCCACACTGGAATATCATCATTCAGCAGATGCTGTAAAACCAGTTGAAACACTGTTGAAATGCAAAAAAGGAAATGCACTCTTTGTGCCATATGGGAGATGGAGTATGTGCGTGCGCAAAGCAGGACTGCACAAATCTTGTCAGTATTGAAGGCAGTACTAGACAAAGGCAGGTGATGTGAGTGGGAGAGAGCACAGAACTCACAATAAATAGGTGCCCACAGAGCATGCACATGCTAGAAATTATTTCTGTCATTGAATCCTAAATGACTTAGAGTTGGATTGGGTGTCTGGGTTTCTGTCTCGCTGTCTATATCCTGCCAATGCCTACATGGTAAGAGAATGTAAAATAAAATTGAAGGAAAAGGCAACTAGCCATACTTAAGCCACCAAGATAAAAATGTAAAAAGAGACATGAAAATAAGGAGAAAAAATTTATGAGATAAAGTGAGTTATTAAAATAAATAAAAATTATTTTAAAAGGACAATTACTTACATTGTAAAGATGTCAAATATAAATTTTAAATCAATGTTTAACAAGAAATATAAATAAAGCATTTTGTAAGTCATGAAAGGCTCCAAAACAGGCTTTTGAAAGAAGAGTAGTGGAAATGATTAAAGGGATGAATAGACTTACTTACTAGAAAAGATTAAAAGCATAAATACAAATAGTTTAGTGAAGTAATTAGGTTAGGGAAGAAAGGAGGACATGATAAACTACAAACATCTGAAGGCAGTAAACACAAAGAAGGAGAGGAATAATTTAGCTTGATACAAGAGAGTGTAATTTGACGTAAAGGAATTAAAGTTAAAAGGGAAAAAATACACGGAGCAGAAGAGAAAAGCACTTGCCTACTAGAAAAAAGATTGAAGTGGTGAGAGTCTATATCTGAGAGTAAGTAGATAAAAGGATTGCAAAGTATAACAAAAAACAATAATAAAAAGATAAAAAACAAGTTCTAGAGGGCTGCATGCAACTGTCTGATTACAAAATTTACATTCCAGGATTTTGCTTACCTT
Source organism: Leptocoma aspasia (assembly GCA_013399835.1). Taxonomy (NCBI): domain Eukaryota; kingdom Metazoa; phylum Chordata; class Aves; order Passeriformes; family Nectariniidae; genus Leptocoma; species Leptocoma aspasia. Next base: position 427,438 of record VXAX01005193.1, on the reverse strand, counting down.
CTAAAATCCATACTTAAAAAACAATAACTGGAAAGATCCTTTTAAAAATAATTTTCACTCCTGTGTAAGTCTTTATTAGTGCCTGTTATCTCACTGAGCCTATGTGGTTTGGTTTGGAAAGTCCTCTGGGAGGGTGAAGAAAGATACCTGTGCAATCACAGTGAGCATCTTCAAGATATGTCAAGCCAGAGAGAAAGAATCAGGTTTACTCTCAAAATCACTGACGAAGCAATGATCAGGAGGATGTGTGAGAGACTCAGTGCTTGATCTTTATCTTGCTTACTTGTAAAAGTTAGGGCTTTATGGGGAGGCTGTGTCAGCATTTCAGATTTGGATTCTGCTGCTCCCTGACCAGGTGTGCTCCATAGTCTTTCTATGTCTCTTTCCTATTTTCTGTCCATTTCCTATCAATTTTAGACTATCACAATTCCTGTTGCTTTCTTTTACAGATCTCCTCCTGTCTTCTTGCCTCTCCTCACAAATAATTTCCTGCAAGTTTCCCTTTTCTTTCCTTGCAAGCACACTAGCTTCTCTCTGCCTCCTTTCCACCATTACTTCTCCCAGTAGTCCTAATTCCTGCCTCCATTTACTGCTTGACTTCCTTAGGGACAAATGACATGGAATATCTCAGTCCCACACTCTTTCCCTTAGCGTCCTTCTTCACCTTTTAAATTTTCTTATTCAAAAACCAGTTCTTATGATAGGAGAAAAAAGAGGACCATGCATAGTTTCTTTGTTATATGTAGAAATAATTTACAACTCATATAATTTCTACTATAATATGAAAAGTAAAAAGTAAATTCAAAAGGAAAGCCACAGGTCTAGTTTTAAACAGCAATTTTCAGGCTCTTTTTCTGATTTTAACAAGAATAAAGTTTGTCCTGAGACACTTTCTAGAACTTAATTTCTTTTCAGAGGTAAAGAGGAAGGCAGGGTTATAAAGTGAATAACCTCATACTACCATGAGTTTTAACCAAAGCACAAATGGAGTAGCTGTTATTAGAGAATGGCCATGTATTGGCATGAGGCTGAGCTCTAATCTTTCTTTCTGTCTTTAGCTTCTTTTCCCAGGACTTTTGATCCAGTGCTAAAGGCAGTAAAATATATTCCTACTGTCTGTTATGTTTCCCCAGTGCTCTCCATCAATCCTGATACTCCTTTTCCTATATAATGGAGGTTGTTATACTGTCTATCATTATTCAGACTTGTAATTGTATTTTATAAGCATCCTAGTTTGTAGTGCTTTTAAAAACTTAGTCTACATATTTACTGTTTATCTTCCTATTGAGAGATTTAAGGTATAAACTAAAACCAGATATACAAAAGAAAAAATATTTAATTAAAACTCCTTTTCCTCTTTCTAGGTTCAGAGGGAGTTTTTTCTACTTTTTTTCAGGTGTACTGTAACAATTATGACAGATCATATCAGAACTATATATGATAACTTTTAAAGGAGTTACATACATTGTTAAGATTGATCTGTTAGTTTACAATCAGATCAGTTTTGAAACAAACTTTAAAATAAAGAACATCTTCCAGATTCTCTGACTAGTTTGACTGTTAAAGAGGCTACACTGGCCTTGTTATAATATATAAAAGAGCTAGAGAGACTTATGAAACAACCCTAGAAGATTCTGTCTGTTCCTTTAGCAATTTGAGTTCCTTTGAGCAATTGGAAAATATCTGCAAAAATGCCCCACAGAACTATCACACACAAGTTGTCTCAAATTTGTTCCAAGTAGCGTAGCTGTACAGTTCCTTTCTTGAAACTCTGCTTTGTGTACTGCAGCTTTAGAAGATCATTGCCCTCAGCTTCACTGAAACCCCCAGGGGGAAAAAAGCCACTGTAAGAACAGTCCCTGGAGTCACTTGCTTTTGAAAATGGTACCCAAAGTATACAATTCAGAGGATCACATTATTTTTTCACTTCATCTCATTTTAAAAATCAAAACTAATCTCATGGGTTTCCTGATTCAAAATCTATTACTCAGTTATTACTCTAAAGATCCTAAATGTGCAGCTCAGAAATATTTACCCATAGCCTAAAAGTAAAGTGTGCTCATGTTCTTTTGAGGGAGCCACTGGTTTTGTGTATTCACACTAAAATGTATATATGTGTAAGACCACATGCAAGTGATTTTCCATATGATGAATATAATTTTTAAAAATGTATTTTCATTTTTTAATCAGCATTCTTCACTGATGAAAAACTATGAACTGGAAACAGTATTAGAAATCCCCCTAACTCTAAAATTTTCAGATTCTGTTAAAAAACTTAATAATTGCTTTCCTTTCCATTGCCCAGTCTCTCGTTTTCTGATGGCTCAAGTAATCCTTTTTTCATCTTGCTCTTGATGACATGGCTAATCGATAACTCACAATGTGTTTTAGAATGAAAATGACTTTGCAAGTCATAGGCTACTTTTATAACTCAAATTTCTCAAATTGTTCAGTACAGCTTCATTTGGGAACACTGGGCTGGTTTTAGTGACAGCTTAAGATCAAACTATCAGGTGTGATGGAAAGTCTCACATTTGTTAAGTATCTATTTATTTACTGAGAGGTGTCCATTCTCTTCTGACTGGACACATTAACAGGTCACAGGTCAAGTGCTGAAGGAAAAGTTACTGTGAAAAGCCACACACCTGTTTGCTTTGATTTGGCACTTTAAGCATACTGAACAATGAATAGAGTTATCAATATCAGCCAGTCTACCTGGAGCTAAATAACAGTCATAATCGGACAGCAAAGCATCAAACTGAATCTGCAAAACAGAAAATTTCAGAAAAGTGGTATAGAAGAAGCAGAAAATGTGTCTTTATAACCAAATAACAGATTTCTTTTTTTTTGTTTCTGTGAATGCACTTAAACATTCATCAGACTCATCCACGTTCCTTTTCCTTAGTTGTCTTTATCCCATGCCACCAAGAGTAACACCTAAATGTCAGCTGTATAACTGAATCTATGCACTGCCTTATCACACAGTTCCACACCATTCTGTCTCCATAAGCCAGGTCACAAAGAGAGTGCTAATAAAAGTGCTTCTTCACTGAACTATGAGGTTCATCTCCAGACTAGTAGAGTTTAGACATTTTTGTTTCTCTCAGTACAACTGTGATTTATTCAGGGTCACACCCACTTGAGCCCTATGGATCAGAGCACATTCTGGGGACACAAACTGTGTCTTAAAAGCCTCTTCATCCTGTCAAAGCTTTGGACTAAGTCTCCTCTGATGTAGACAATGCATGTAATTAGGAAAACCAGAAACAGCTTCACCACCCGGATAATTCTCAGCAGTTGCATTGACCTCTTTAAAAAGCTTCTTAGAACAACTTCTTTATGCATAATAAACATAAGTGTAGTTAAAAAATTCAAAGGACAGAATGTCAGTTTAAAGCTGCTTTTTGCTAGAAGCCTCTCACATCTCCTGCCAAGCACTTCTTTGTGGGACCAGCAGATAGCAGGAGTACATGTTGTCACTCTCTCCCTTTTAATATTTTCGATATGGTAGTAGGAACATGTCAGAATCTATTTATGAGTGGCTGCCACTACTGACCTTTTTTATCCAGAGTGTTTTCTAATAAGTAAAGAATTAACACCCGAAGAGTAGCAGTTTGTAATTTCCTCAGTTAACTGTGATATGAGTATTACCCTTTTGAACTCTATCATTACCCTCTTACTCATCTGAAAATTTCACATAAAATTAAAATCAGTAGCTGAGAATATAATTTGTTCCATTCAAGCCATAGGAAAAAAAAATCCAGTAAGAGAGCTTGAGTTCAAACAGCAAATTTCAATAACATCTTTCACTCAGGTAGGTCTAGATCCATCTAAATAATAGCTTTGGCTGTCCAAAATCAGAGATAAGCAGTCATTCTAACATGTTATGTTACAAAATCCTGCTTTCCATGTCCTTACAAAATTATTCTTACATGAACGAAGAGATAAAAAATGTTATGTTATTGTGTGCTATATGAGTTCTATTATACATCATGTCTCATCACATTGGTAATAGGGTCCTAATTTTTAGTCAAACTCATATAAAAATGCTCACTGTTTTGCTTTGCTTTGCATTGTTTTATTTTCCCCTCTATTTAATGTTTACACTTCACATTTTTATTAACCAGTCTGATTTGTTAATTGGTGCTTCTTTTACTAAAAAAGGTTTAATATTTGGCTTTAATATTGTTCAAGCATTTATATTGTTCAAAGTTTAAGTCTTCTTATCCTTAAATATGCAGCATAATCTTTAAAAAACTTTTCCATTTTTCCTCTCATTAAAAGACTCACCACATTTTGTTGCTCCCCTGCTATCCAGAGAATTGGACAAATATACAGCTGAGAGGCACCTGAAGCTTTTAGGCTGTCCAGACTTTGGCCAGGAGTCAGGAACAAATACAATAATATTGTGCTGAGAATCTGTACTTTGTAAACAGACTGTGGTAGTGATGCTACTTAGCAGCTCAGTTTTCACATGTATTTCACCAGTCTGGAACCTCCAAAATCACAGTGATTTTCATGAACTGACTGATTTATCTTGAGACTGCTCTTAAAACCCTCGATAAATCATAAAGCTGTTTCTTATTGCTGCAAGGAATGATTCTCATTCCTCTGTATCCTGGCATTCAAGAATCTTCAAAAATAAATAAATAAATAAATCAACTGCAAGTGGAAAAATTAAACCATGTACTATTTTGTGGCTGATTGATCTTGTCTACTCTCCAGATGCCCAGTCTCTCTATTACCACCTCTCCCCAACAGGACCAGGGAGAAAATGTGACAAAAAACTCATGTGCCCAGATCATTCAGCTGTTACCATCTTGGGCAAAAAGGAATCAAATTGGTAAAATTAGTAGAATTTATTTCCAATTATAAAGAATAGGACAATAAGAAATAAGGAAAAATCTAAAACACCTTCTCCCCACTTTTCTCTTCCTCACCGAGTTCAACTTCATTCCTAACTTATCTACTTCTCCCCTGAGCAGTGCAGGAGTGTTGGGAGGAAATGGGTTGTAAAATCAAACCCTGTATCAACAGCCTATATTGTGTTCCAGAAATCAATACTCTAATTTATCTTTCTGGCTAATCATCACAATCCAAACTGCCCCTCAAGAGGGACAGAATAATTTAAGAAAAGGTATAAACCCCTGGTCACTTTTTTGGGAGAAAGCTGAACTTCATCTGCATAAGGAAAGCCCAAGAGGTCAGTATTTCAAACAGGTGATAAAAACACAGCTGTTATAAGCAGCTGTTGTAAAATGTAAGAGTTTTTGGCAGTACCTTTTAGTTTCAAAATTAACATACAGCAATCAAAAATGAAATATCCATACAAGCTTTAAAAGTAACCAGAAGCAATGAAGTGATAAATGCATCTTGCATAAACATGGCTAACTGGACATTTTGGGTTTCCTAGAAGAGGCTGGAATTGTTACTTTTTAATTCTGGGATATATTATCCAGAATCATTTTGAAATCCATTTACCTCAGGAACCCATAATCTATGCATACCATTGACACCAATTGCTATAGTGTAAATACTTAAGACTTATATACATATTTAAGGCATAGGAACAACATACACATTTTTTTTCATAATTTTTATATCATGAGTATGCCTACAGTGGCCTCTTTCACAAAAATATTTTCATATTAATATAAAATTTTAATTATAGGACACTTCAAATATTACTATAAAAACGTTATTATTAATATGAATAGCAGCACAAAATTAAAGAAAATGTCAATTATAATTATTTTTATTATCATTTTGAAAGTCTGTAATAAGACAGAAAATAATCTAGACTGTTTTTGCTAATGTTTAAGAGTGGATGTTATTAGAAGAATACAATTATAGGGAAAAGAAGAAAAAGTAGGAAAAAAGCTTTTAGAAATGCCACCTTAACCATTAGCAGACAAAGTCTGAGAAGGAATACAAAGATCTGTTGTATGAATAACTCTTTTCCAGGTTCTACACTAGCAGCAGTAGGTGACACGTCTACCTATGGTAATAAATCAGTAGCTGTTTCTGTGCTAACTCATGTTGTCTATTTGAGTGGTATTCATGCCATAAGAAGATGTACACAATCCTTCAAGAAATAATGAGTTAGAACAAAAAGAGACATGTCCAGATGTTGGTGTTCCCTATTTTTATTTTTTCAGTCAGTCTCTGGAAGCCTGAACTAAGTTAGACCCAAAGACTTGTACATATTTTGTAATAGCTTTCATTTGAACTTTGCAGATCTCTCCTTTTTTGAGATAGATAGATAGATAGATAGATAGATAGATAGATAGATAGATAGATAGATAATAGACAGACAGACAGAACAAACCCTATCTATCTATCTATCTACCTACCTACCTACCTATCTCAGAGTATATTACTGTCTGAGAACAGAGTAGCTATTGCCCTATATTTGTTCACTCATGCAAGAACATTTCTGAATGCTCATAGATGTAAATAGTTCTATGAAATCTCAGCAGCTTCTTGGATACTTTGAGACACTCAACACCACTCACTATTTCTTCAGCAACTTGTGGAGTTGATTCCTTCCTAATTTTTACGTGTTATTTCAGTATTTCAGCACTAGCTTTCTTTCCTCTTACCCTCTGACATTGATTCTTCCTTTGAACCATGTAGTGTATTTTCAGAAGCTGTGATAATATTGATTTGATATAATTTAAAGTTGGACATACTGCGAAGTACAGTATGGGGCAGGTAATTCCCTTAGTTTTATTCTAGTCTTTGGTTAATATTATTAGCAGATTTTTTGTTGTTGTTACCAGACTTATGAAGTAATGGAAAAACCTCTGGGGATAATTATTATAACCGTTTGTGATAAATAATTAAACTATAGGGCAGAAATAATTTTAATTACTTTTACTATACATCACATGGAAAGGCTGAGTGTTTCCTGTTTCCAGACATCTTATGTGATTTTTTGTATAACATCTCCACAATTACCTTTACCCATATTCTTCAATCCTCAGTTAAGATTTCCTCTTAAAAGGACTTTGAATTTTCAGCTCGGTTCATATTAATGATTTTGTTCCAACTATTAAAGGAGTAGTGGAAAGGATAGGAAAACATAATTAAATTTCTTTGCAAACTCTGAAATACTAAAATAGCTTTGTTGCTAAGAGCTTCTGTATCTAGTCTCACTTTTGCAGCCCAATGTGTGAGTTAGGTAGGTTGATTTTTATTGCTTTCTTTTTTTTCTCCCCTTCTGTCATTTCTGTTTGGATTCACATTGCTGTAATTTCTTTAAGAACAGTGTTTTTTCTGCAGAGGGTGAATTTGGCCACAAATGCCTAATTAGCAAGATGAAGTGGTTGCCCACAAAGTGCCCTGTTAAAAAAAGATCTACAGCTTGTATTTATGTCAAGTTAAAACAACCAACAGGACAGGCACCACAGTCCAACAATTTGGAAATCATATAGAATTTATATAACCACTTAATTTGATTTTTTTTCTTCTTCAGTTTTGTATTGTTTTGGAGGATTTGGCTGCAAATCAAGAACTTGTCACGTATGTAATTTAACAAGGCAAATGCCAAGGTTCGTGATTCCTTATCTTAAGAGTAATTTTCATAAAGAACAAAAAGTTACAGATTTTTTGATTAAGATGAATAAAGAAATGGCTTTAATAACAAAGAGCTAAAGGTATGTGTGGTCATTCTGGTTAATTAAATAGATCTGAGGAGAGACACATAGCTAGAAATTTTGCATGAGAGTGACTTTCTTTGTGCATATCTGCCTATGATGAAAAGAGGAAATCATTGGTACCAAAGTCTTGTTCAGACAACTAGAAAAAATACCTCGTACTTATAGGGGACTTTAGCTACCTCAATATCTGCTGCAAGGACAATAATGGACACAATCCAGGTGGGTCTTGGAGAGTTGAAAATAATCTCTAGGCACAGTGAATTCATGACCCAAGAGAGGCACTTTATTGGACTTTATCAGTTCACAGGGTTTTGCATCAGATGATGCACAATGTCCTTCTAAACTGACTTGAAAAGCCTCACAATTGACAATGTGAAAAAAAAAAGTATTTTGTGTTATCTAATCAAAATATGCATTCTCCATATGCATACATGCATTCCATTTTTTCAAGCATAATTTATGTAAAAAGAATTATATTATTTCCCCACTCTGATTTTTTCCACAATTTTTAGTCATTTTCATCACAGATTTTATTATATCTGCTTGAACTTTGACAGATCTATATTTTAGTTTTTCAGCTATTCATTTTTTTCATCCCTAAAGCATCACAGAATCAATGGATACCTGTGGTTGACAGGGACTTCTGGGCATTGCCTAATCCAACTCATCTGCTCAGAGCAAATTCAGTCAGAGAAGGTTGCCAGAGCTGTGTCCAGCTGGGTCTTGAATATCTCTGCAGATGGAGACTGCCCAACTCTCAACAATCCTGTGTGTGATGAACTTCACATTCGAAACATTTTTCCTTTTGATTAAACTAATTTTGCTGCGTTTCTGTTTGTGCCTATTGCATTTTGTCCTGTCACTGGATACCACTGGGAAGACACTTTTTGCACCATCCTATCAAACATTTATATAGATATCTATATAGTAAAGAATGCTTGAATAACATATTGCAAAGCTTTATGTTAATTCTATTTTAAAATTTCATAACAAAGACTTTAAAAAGAGGGAATGAAGGAAACTATGTGGGTTCTGTAGATTTTTTTCCTTCTTTTTGCTTTAATTAAATTATCCTGACAGAAAACCAAATCAGAAATCCAAATTAAGTCCATTCAAATTCTTTCAGTCAATTTTACAAATTAAAATGTTTTGGAGATTAATGGGGAGGGAGTATTCTGTATATATTCTTTATGTGCTTGTGCAGAACTTCCTGCAGAATTAGATGAATAGTATTTCATTTCAAAGGATATATTCCAGACAATTGAACAGATATTAAATTTATTATTTGTTGATAATGTGATGATAAGGGTTAAATATGTGTTTTGAGACAAATGTAGTTCAGGGTCAATGCTACCACTTTTAATTATTATTTTTGAAAATTCCTTCAAACAAATAGGGAATACTTTGATACAGTTTTATAATCAGATTGTTATACTGCTTTCATTTGCAAAATCCCAGCTCTTCATGGAAAGCAAACTTTTCTGAGAACTAATAGCCTAGTGTGTAGATAAAAATCAAGGGATTGTTAGTAATTTCTCTGCTACCAAGAGAGAAAATGAGCTGCTTACACGTAGCATTTAATTTATTTGAAACCTTTTCTGTGCGATGCTATGTAGAAATGAAGAACATCAAGCTAATAAACAGTATAGACCCACTTATTTTGTTTATCAGATCTGCCTAAAAAGCTGTGTCACCATTCCTACAGTAAAAGTGGTGGCAACACCTCACTATGTCTCCAAACTGTACAGTCTTGTGGCACAGCTTATGTTCAATTCGGCTCTTCTTAAGCACTGAGATTGGTCATTTACTGCATTTAGGCATCCCAAGGTTTTGCTGGAATTTATTGATCATCTTCTTCCTAGATAAGACAGCTTTCAGGCAGGAGCCTGATTCTCCTGTCCCCTTAGGAACCCAGACTAAAAGATCAAAGAGAAACCAGTTCAAGAAACTAAGGCAGAATATTTAAAATTATATGCTCACAATGATATGTGGTTACCCCGGCTGAGTGGTTTCTGTTAGTGAGGCACACAAAATCTCTGTTGATTTGCACGAAATTTGGGTCTTCTGATTAACTGAAAATTAATCTTGCTCATGTACATTTTATGTAAACAACTTCATATCCTATATAGGGAAATAAAGGCTGAAGTATTTGTAAGGAGTGTGGACACTGTTTGAAACTTAAAAATTAGTCTTGTTTCTTTTTAAACTTAATACACTGAATACATACACCCTAATGAGAATGTTGTCCTTAGCTTTAAAACAATTTTATTTAATTTTAACAAATATTCCACATATCCTTATAAGAACAAGCAAATTGCCATCACACTAATCATCTTTCTTTTATGAGCAGATATGTTTTACTAGCAGATACTTTAAACAGAGGAAAACAATCTGTCACCAGATAATTGCTAAAAGGATGGGAATAAGTCATGCTGTTGAATTGTCTAATTCTTGTGTTACTGGCTTGTGGCCTAATTTAATCAATTCTGAATGCACAGTAAATGCAACATAGTCATTTTAAAATCATAAAACTCTCAAAAAAGCCAGGCAGAGGTCTGCTATAACGTGTTAGGTGATGGATATCCTATTTACTATTGATCTCTGAATTTAGAACCAATCCATTCTGTACTAGCAAATATTTTTCATATATTTTTAGAAAATATTGAACATCTTAATCAGTGACAAGTCTGTTTTGTGTGTTACTGCTCAAAGTAAATTAGCAACATTGTACAGCATTTTACTAGAAAACAAAGCCTGTAGAGGCTGAATCTTGCATGGTATTACTTGAATGAACTGATTTCACGTTCAGATACCCTTAAATTAAATGAAAATTCAGACTAAGGAATCCAGATGTAATGAGAAATGTGCTGCAGGAGTTATATATGGAGATCCACCTAAGCCCATATTGTATGGACATGGTATTCATTTTAGTTTGAATCACTGCTGGGGAGGATTTAATTTAATTAGCTACTTGATTATTATAGTTGGTTTCTGTGTTATCTGTCTCAAGAAGCTTCTGTTACATCCCACTCTCTACTCATTCTCTTTTCTTATCTTCAAACTACCCTATTCCAATGACTGGGCTTCTGCATCTCCTTCTTTTTTTTTCTTTTCAAGTTTGGAGGCAGAAATCCCCAATATACTAACTTAATCTCACTTTTGTGCTCATGGGCCACTGGTCCAGGCTTGGATGACATAAAAAAAAATCACACATCTGGTGTAACCAAATACAAAATACACGTGGGTATGTATTTATATTAAATAAATTAATATAATCAGTTTTTTTACTATTAAAATATTTTATTTCAGAAACCTTGTCCTGCTCTTGAAGCCTATTACTTCTTCCTTTACATCTCCTCAATAATCTTTTCAATAAAAACTGTTATTACACTCTCACAAGACTCAGAAGTGGCTAAGAATGGAGGGTATGAATATAAGAATGAGATTCAGTTCGCTCATTAAAGCCTCTCATTTTAAGCATCTATCAGCACATCTTGGTAAGGGTTTATCCTCCTATTACATTTAATGATAATTTAATAGAAATTAAAGGTAGGACTGAGTTGTGTAAAAGCAGGTATGTAACACCACACAATTTTCCATAAGGTGTCCCAGATATGCACACAGGACTGGCAGCTAAGACAGATGACAGACAGGAAGCCACACATTATGTTCCACGGCATTTCCCGTGCCCCTCCACTCTTGCTTTTGTTTCCCTTTGTTCTCAGCACATCCAGCTTACCATGCAAAATCTTTGGGGACATTATCCCCTAGATAATATCTACCTCAGAATAAAAAAAAATCCCCTCAGTGAATTTTCAGAACAAAGAAACAACCCCCAAAACAATAAGCAATAATGATGGAACACTCGCCTCTTTCCAAGGCTTGTATAAATGACACATTTCTTTTAATTATCCTGTTATTTGTAAGGGTGGGTTTGCATCTGTGCATGAAGAATGACAGATTCTGACTGAAAAACAACCAAACTACAGATGCTATGTAAGAAAGGGAAATTCAGTGAAATGTTTCCGAAATTAGCTATCACATCATGTTCAACTACAGGGGAATCAGGCTGTGTCTCTGGAGGTATTTCAGTTACACTTCTTACATTGATATTGACATTCAATAAAAGTACCAACTTCTAACCCTAGATTAGTGAGGAAATCTTTTCTACCACCAGTCCATAGTCAATTCATTACAAATTTTTGTGGTTTCTGAAAATTTAGTTTTCAGAATATCATTCACAATGTGCCTATGCACGTTAATAGTAAGTGGTTGCAATCAGGAAAATAGGTATCATGAGTATTGTAAAAGCATGAAATCTTCAAAAAAGTTGTGCTCTGTCTTACTGACTTTTTAACTCATTTCTAAAACAAATAAAAAAAGAAAAATTTTGAAAATCCTGTAGCAGACATATGAAAATCATTTAAATGTCAGTCCTTAATTTTATTCTTTTTATAGATTGAAGACATGCCAAATTTAATTGATTATGTATTACTTTTTTCCTCACAAATGTCATGCTCACAAAAAACCTTCAGAATTTTTATCATTGACATTAAATCCCATGAAAGAAATAGTACCATTGCTGGCTTGAAAATTCCTCTAAATCAGCCTACAGACTAACTGTTCTCTCTGCCATTAAATAGATGAAGTAGAAATTTGTTCCTCATCTCCCAGCTATATAACTACACCAAAATAAATGCCAGCTAGTATCAGCATTTTATTTTTTGACTCTTCCATTCATTAATCCCTGAAAAATGTTTTCAGTTTTAAAGAATGAAAGTGCCACAATAATCTGAGCTTTCGTTACATTTCATCACATTGTCTTCTTTTTTTCTGTCTTGATAATGCATTTTTTTAATTTCCTCTGAAAAAAAAAATCCTGAAACACAATTCACTTAAATAGCTTTGTTGTCATAGAATGAAAACATTTGAAGGTTTTAAAAGTATTTTGTCAAAATATAAACAGAACTTTCCTTTCCAAAGTAATTTAGAAGGAAAAAAATCTTTTTCCTTGAGTGGCAAAACATGGTTTTTCAATACTAAAACATTACAGATTTTTTTCTGCTTTCCTTTTAACTTATGGATTATCTACTAGGAGAAGATATTTCACATTGTCAAACCAATTTAATACAAAATGATTGGTACCACCTAGACTTATTTCAATTAAGTGTGAAAGCCTGTGAAGATTGCAGTTTAAGCAGGCTGCAAAAAACAATTCATGTAGCAATGCCCTGAATAATAAAGGACAGTTATCTCTGCTGATATGGCTGAATGTGTCAGAAGCTGTTGCCACAATTTCTCAATTACCTGTATGCAAGATAATGTGAGGCTGGACTTGGCTGTCCCTCTTACTGTCAGCCAGTCACTTATATCCTTTCCATAAGAGTGCTGATCTTCAGTGTCCTACAGGACATTGAGACGTCTCTTTTTTGAAGGACTTTTCCAGAAGTAAATAATTCCATTTACTGGACTGAAGTGAGACCATCACACACAAATTACAGACATGGCACATGAGGCAGCGGAGGGTTCCTCAAACAAGGTATTGGCAATAGCAGCAGGGAGATGAAATTTTTTTTTCAGAAACTTGAAAGGCTTTAATTCAGTATATCTCCTCATTATAAAAGTAATAGAGATTTAAAAGGTTACTGAGTTCATCGCTGGACCATGACAAATAAACATACAACATTTTTTCCCTCTGTATGTCCTCTGTGGTAGACATTTTTTCCACCCTTAATTTAATTATTAAAATGCTTTCTCGCATGGATAATGCAAAAGACAATTGGAAAGTCCAAATACATACTATGAATCAACTCATCTTGACAATAAGATCTAGAAGAAAACAGTCTAAAAATGTCCTCTTCCTTTTTTCTGATTTTCTTGTTTATTCAGGATCCTTAGTATGGTTCCCAAAGAGAGTACAATCTGGAATGAGATGATGCTACAGAAAGACTTACTATCAAAACTGAAATCATAACTCTTTGCAGGGCACTGCAGGACTGGTATTTACACAAATCACCTCCAACCCAATGAATAATGTCATACTTTGAATAAACGTAAGATACTAAATTGTTTGTGAGGTTGAGGATTGAGGGGGCAGGAAGACAGAGTATGTTTTGTATACTGTCGCCTCCTTCAAGGCAGCAGAAGCTGCAGAAGACTTGATATGGGGTATTTTACTGGCTGGTGCATCTAAAATTTTCGTGTACGCTAAATTGTAGTGTCATGCTTTTCAAAGTTGTTGTATTTGCTTCCACGTTATGATTCTGCCTAGACACAACACAAAGAAAAGGAGGAAATGAAAGTATTATCAATGCTATGAAGTCTATAAAGCCATGAACATCATCTGTTAATAATTTCCTTATGAACTATTTATTCATACAAACATATTTTTCATTATATTTTCTGTTTCATTTGATCTGCATTCTGTCTCCACTCTTCTTCTTCTGGATATTTTTTTTAGGTCAGAAGTAGTTCATGAACTATGGGATTTAACAGTAATGTATTTAATGGAAAGCCATTTTATTTGAAAGAATGGGAAATCTGGTTAACAGGAATTGTACTTGAACAGTCTTACAAGAGTAAACCTCTCAGTTTGATGTCTGATTGTCCTTAGATTACTAAACCAATATGGGTTGACATGATCAAATTGTTTATTGCATTGCAGACAGCAAACAGGGTGGTATTTGTTATTAGAACCTTTTTCTACAATGAATGAAGCATCAAAAATAAAATAGTCTGAGCAAAATGGAAGAACAGAGATGTGAAAGGCAATGAAAGAGAAAACAGAGTTCAATTTAACGTCTTTGTCATCATAGTCCAGGTTGGATGGGGCCCTGTGTGTTGGTGGTCATTTTTTCTTTTCACAAACAGAACAGCACTGCTGGGAGATGTTCCTTGAGCTTTTATTGCAGCGTCAGTCTCATTACACAGTTGAGACAATGGGAAGATGGCAAAAGATCACGTCTTGCCAACAGCAGCCAAAGATTTCTTTGTTGCAAAGCATTTTGAAAACTTTCTAGCCAATAGCATCTTGCGAAAGCTTACAGACAGTTGTTCTAGCCAGCCGCTAAAAGCACACGTACACCTGCATCACACAATGCTTGCTTGTATGCTTTCTATTAACAATATGCAATGCTTCATTATTAAGCTTAAAACCTTCTACTATCTTGCTAACCGTATTTTTCTGCAGTCTTAAGGTCTATCTTAGGCACACCTAAGACTCAAGCTATTGTTTCACATCCTTGGTTGCTGTACTCTTGTAACTTTTTCTACTTTCAGACTTTGCAGCTGCAGCTTAGCTCTAAGTTTTCTGTTCTTTTCTGTTTCTGAGGCCTGCTTTTACAGCTTTCTGGCAACCTTCTTACCTTTACTAATCCCCACAGCCCTGAGCAGCCTGTCGGGTGAAAGGTGTCCCTGCTCATGGCAATGGGTTGGAACTAGATGGTCTTCATGCCTGGAATAAACTACTGGTTAATTTGTAACATCTTAGAGGGTCTGAACTTTGCTCTATAAGAGATGCAGTGTTCTGCAATATTCAGAGAGTTCACAAATATCAGATCATGAAATTAATTATGTATATGTCATCCAAGCAGAAGCTATGACTTTCTGCAGAATTGGCAGTAGATAAATAATGTTGTTCATTTCTTGAGCTTAATGTTGTTCATTTCTGTGGTAAAAGTTTTACCAAAACCAAGAAAGTTATAAATAAATGCATCTATTCTGCTCCTACCTTGTCTTTTCTCAGAAAAAATTCTGTTATCATAAATGAGTCATTTTGTACCTACTACGTACTTTTTAATTTTTAATTAAAATTAATTTTAAAAAAAACCTGTTCATTGTATATAATGGTTTCAACACAGCCCACAGTGATAGCTTTTATGAAGACTCCTATTCTCAACTTCAAAACTAGGACTTTCTTTGTTAGTCTAAGAAGAGAAAAACGGCCAGCACAGGTCTCAAACTTTTCAAGTCTCTTGAACTGACTGTTGGACCTGAATTATTTTTGCATTCCATAGAGATAATCTCTTCTGGTTAAATAAACCTAAATTTTACAAGTCCCCCCTTGAAACAGGGGGGGACTTGCAAAAAATACATGGAAAAATACATGGAAAGCCATAAAACATTGTTTGCTACTGACCTTTTTCCACAAATCCTGAAAAAAAAAAAAATCCACCTTTTATAATTTCACTAACATTGTTTGCTACTGACCTTTTTCCACAAATCCTGAAAAAAAAAAAAATCCACCTTTTATAATTTCACTTTTGTAAGTATTATGATTGTATTACTTGTTATAGAACTTGATTTGACCATATTGACACATTTTGTTTTCATAATCTATGATCTAGGGACAACAAGTGAGCGAGCTACAGGCTTTATTCTTGCAATAGCATGCAAGTGCAGTACTCATTAACCTTAACAACTGCCATGTAACCATGTCAGGTGCTGAAAAGTCCCCCTGAAATCTTAACAAAGGACAGAACAAACAAACAAAACTACAATATTATTGTAGTTACAGTTGTTATTCTAGGAATAAAAATTACTATTGCAAAGCTGGATAATTGGAAAGCATACACACATAAAATCAGACCTCACAATCAAGTTTTCTTTCCTTTTAACATTAGTGCTACTGTCTAAGCATTTCCTAATGTAATTTAATTTTATGTACAAAATTTTCTGAAAGGCAAAAATGAATTTCAGGAGTGGTAATTCAGTTTTAAACCATACATTAAAAAACAATAAGGAGCAAAATGCTATTAAGTTGTAAATGGCCTATGACCTTTTCCAGCTATTTTTTAATATTTTTCAACAGTTTAGAGACAGTTACTGCAGTAAGTCTATAGTCTCTTAGTCTATTATTTACTTTAGAAAAATGAATGTTTATTAAATGGACTTGAATTGATAATAATATGATAGTTAATGCTTGAGAAGCCTCACAATCGCCAGTGTGAGGAACTGGATATTGTCTTTCTGGCATAATCATATGGAGAGTGGATTGCATTTACACCTTCCATGACCTTGAAAACAGTTTCCCATACCAATGTCAGAAACATTTTTTTAAATATTGCTGTTGCTGCTGCTGCCAAGTGTATAGACTAGACAAGTAAAATTAAAAGGTATAGTAAACATACTGATAGTAATTTAAACAGTTATGCTTTTTTTTCAGTTTTAGGATGAAAATATTCCCAAAATTTTTAACTACAATTTAAATTGCAGATTTTGTAAGAGATTTCATAAAGACAATTTAATAATCCTGAGTTATATAGTGTAAATTTAAATGGCTAGTGTTCCTAAAATGTGTTTTTAAATATTCACTGAGATTCCTTGATTCCATGATCCTAAGTTTCAAGGATGTTAGATTTGATTGACAAGTTGTTGCATATTAAATGCTTTCAGTAGATTTGACTTCTTTGTTCCACTATATATTCCTGAATTTAGCAAAGTATATTTTTCATTTTCACGGCATTTTTCTCTTAAATGTCTTCTAGATCTGCATATTTTTTCATTCTCTGGATATTTTACTTCTACATTGGACCTGTGCTAATTCAACTGTTACAAATTATAAAAATTTTCCTTGCATCTTAAAATCAATATTTATCTATATTGTATTTATTGATCTGTTACTCAGCAGTTCTAGTGTCCTTCTCTAAAGAAGACCAAGGAAGTCTTTATTTTCCCTTTGTTCATACCTCAATACTAATATGATACAGAATTCTAAAATGTTGCAACTATACCTAGGAGAAGGTACATACTCTACGTGAATATAAGGAAAACCTTACTTCCTGATGGAGTGAGCAAGAAGGCTCTATAGGTTTTTCCCATGGAAGAAAACAAACTGGGCTTATGTCCAACTATGAAATTCTTAAGCTCTACAAAGTTGTCTATGTCGTCGTTGGATTTCACTGGTCTGTTTTTCCAGTGAATTTTTATTTCACCTGTTTACATTGTAGTCATAACAGATTGGCTTATCTATATGAAATTATATCCATACAGCCCATATTTTTATTTTATTCAAACTCTCAACATTGTTAAATTGTAGAAAGGCTCCATTGTATTGAAAAACCAAATAGATTACCATATTACTAAAGAAGCATTCTTGATTTGAGATGGGGGGGATTGGACTTACTGATGTGTTTAGGATTTGTTAGTTTTGGACAAGAACATAAAGCAGGTCAGTGTTTCTGAATTATATCACCATTTAGTGGAAAACAAGCCCTTTGAGAAATAACAATCTACTTCACAATCATGTTACAGCTATAGTTACAGTTTACAATGATTTATTAATGCAGTCTGGTTTGGCTTGCTCAAGCATTTTATTTTGCTTGATCTGAATGCTATCTTTGACACTGTTGATTATAACACTCTGCTTTATCATTCATGAAATTATGTAGAATAATGTGACAGTGTTTTGAAATGGTGTAATTCTTATTTATTAAAACACATGCCCATCTGTGTCATTACATATTATTTTTTTCTGTACTACCTTGTAGGTTTCTTCAGTTTTTACACAAATTCATTTTTACTTAATAAATGATATAGTATTTTCTTTAGGTAACTCCATTTATCATTTAGATATTTCTTCCTTCATTTAAGGTAGTAAAGAACATGAGATAATGACTTTGTACAGCTGTATACAAAACTACTAAACAATGGAAAGAATGTATTTGCAGTTTAAAGATATATACAAACACAGAGGAACATGTGTGCATGTCCTGGGGCAATGGTAAAAATATTTTTCCTCTTTAGATGAAGTCAATCGAGAAAATATTATGAATCTGGGATTTGTCACAGCTGCAAGAGACTTTATCAGGAGAAATTAGGAGAGTTTCCACAATTCTAAACCTATATGTATACGATTCTTCTTAATATTTTCATTACAAATACAATCTTTATTGATAAATAAAATTAACTGCTGTAGCAATGCACATTGGACAGTACAGGGCAATCAAGTTTCACTTACATTATCACAGTGTTTATTTATTTACAGAAAAAAATCTGCATGCATGCTTTCAGTTTGGTTTACATAAAGCATTTACAGTGATTTCACCTCAGGAATTGAATTGATACATATATATGTGTAACTTAGAGGTAACACACTGTTTTTTACTGGTCCTCTTGAACAACAAAATATTTAGGACACTCCAGACATTTGTTTTCACATGGCAGCCGTTTTTACCCTGTGAAACTGACAAAAATGCTGTTGTGCTCAGGGCATGAGCTGTCACTTAGGAAGTGCCTTTGCCTTCTTTAGGTTTCTAAACTGTGGTAGACCACTCAAACAGAACATGAGGCTGAGATGAGATGTGTATGATAACCAAAATGACTCCAAGTTCCTTTGTCCCTGTGGTAACTATGTCTTGGGTCTACCCCAGAAACTTTGCCTGGCACAACATTGTCAGCTATAGACATTTGGAAATTTTTTTGATACTGCTTAGATCACTCCAGGGCCTAAAGTAGACACACCAATTCTGAACAAAGAAGTCTCTCTTTCTCACATAGCTTATTTGCTGTGGGAACCTAGTATCTGCTACATCCAAAGAAACATATTTTTATCAGTAAAACCTGCATCTCCTTTTAGAGCTTTTGCTGAGATAGATGTGTTAGCAATCCCCCTCTAGTTTAGACTAGCCCTTAGCAGTATAAAGCAATTAAAGATAATCCTGGCATGCCTTGAAAAAGGGTAATGTTTTCTGCAGCTCTTTTGTTCAGGACTTTCAGGTGTGTGCTTTTCTCTACTGCCCCTGCAGATCGTGTAATATAGATTGCATACTGATAATGCAGGCTGTTATCTGTAGGTGTTCCTAAATAATGAATAGCCCACTGTAACAGATTTTCTTACAAATAACTAGCAAAATCTGGCTTCAGTGTGTTTTTTGAACAAAATAATTTATAACGTTTCTAAAATAGAAGCCTACCTTTAGGTTTTTAAATCCATTCTTGGGCACCTAAGGGTGTCTTTCAAGTTACATTCATTTCAACTTTTAAATTATATTTAGTCCAAAAATTGCACTATTTCTTTAGACTACACTGTGCCTGGACAAGCACAAACTCTTGTCCTGAAGTGTATTGGATTTGTATGGCCTGTTTTTAATTAGCAGGGTGTCAACAGAGGTGTATTCCGTAAGAAGCTGCTGGAACATTCCACCATGTCTGGCAGAGCCAGATGGCTCTGAAGATGGACATGCTGCTGGCCAAAGCTGGGCCAGTTAGAGATGTTGGTAACACCTCTGTGATAACAGATTCAAGAAGAAATGAAAACAAAAAAAAAAATGGTGGTGGCATAGTTTTAATTCCAGCCAGAGAAGAGGAGGAGGTGAGGATGTATGAACAGAACAATATGGCAACACCAAGGTCAGTGGAGAAGGAGGGGGAGGAGGTGGTCCAGGCACTGGCCAAGATTCCTCTGCAGGCCATGGTGAGACCATGATGAAGCAGCTGTGCCCCTGCAGCCCATGAGGACTCACGGGGGATGCAGAGATCCACCCACAGCCCCTGGGGGAGGTGCCCGTGCCAGATGCCTGGAGAAGGCTGTGGTCCAGTGAGAGTCCTGGAGCAGCCTGTCCATGGAGGACTGCACCCCATGGAAGAGTGACCCACGCCGCAGAAGTTTTGGGACACTGCTGCCCATAGGATGGACTCACATTGCGGCAGTTCACAGGAAACTGTTTTCCTCATGTTGGAGAAGTTTGTGGAGAACTGTCTCCTGTGGGGGGGACCCAATGCTGCAGCAGAGGATCAACTTCTCTCCCTGAGCAGCAGAAGCCATGGATTGTGCACTGACCATCACCCCTATTCCCTGTCTCCCTGTGCTGCTGGGGTAGGCAGTAGAGCTGGGAAGGAGGGAGGGGTGGGGAGAAGGATTTTTTAAGGGTTTATGTTACTTCTCATTATCCTTCTCTGATTTTGTTAGTATTAATCCATTTCAAATCCCTGTGTTGAGCCTGTTTTGCTCTTGATGGTATTTGATGAGCAAACTCTCCCAGTCCTCTACTTCAACCCATGAACCCATCCTTAAATTTTCTCGCCTCTGTCCAGCTGCAGAGCAGAGTCAGTGAGTGACTTTGGTGGGTGCCTGGCATCTGACCTAGGCCAACCCATGACATGAAGCTACAAGCTTACACAGTATTTCAGTCCTCAGGGAAACAAATCTAGGCATGGCATTCTCTAAATATTCCTATCTTACATATGCATATGTGAGAGGAAGAAAAAATGCTAGATGATAGCTCATACAGAAACATGTTTTACTCTATCTTGAGTGTAAATGTATTGTTGTGCCCAGCAGTGACAGATGGACTTTGACTCCATATTTCAGAAGGCTAATATGATTTATTAAAATGACTCCATTTTTGTGCCCATCGTACAGAGCTTTTCATGCTGCTTCTTCCAGCTCCATACCAAATCCTAGAATAGAATAGAATAGAACAGCTTACAGTTCAGAGATAAAAATTCTTCACACCATTGCTGGAGAGAACAACACCATCTCTTTGTTTATAAGAACAGAAACAGAACACAGGACCTGTGTCCTTGAAGAAAACTCAGAGAAACTCATAAAATGTCAGGGACAACATAAATGTATGTGTCCATCACTTTGGAATAATATTTATGTCTTACCACATCCTCTGGGAGTTACTATGAAACATATTTATAATGCGCAGGGTTGGTGAAGGCTCTGGGTTTCTTCTTAGCTTGAGGTTGCTTTAGCTACTTTCTCAGCAGGAGCTCCCTTGCTATTACTGGCCATGACTCTGTATACAGTAAGGGAAATCTCAAAACGGGAGAACACAGTGTGTTTAGTAATAATTTTGCCCCCTAATCCACTGCCCTGTCCTTTGTTCCATCAATGTGATTCATGAGGTTTCTCTCAGCAAAGACTAATTGCTGAAAAAGCTGTACTCATTCTGCTCTGTCCTTTATTTGAAACTAAAGCTGTAACTTTTTGTAGTCCTTGGTGTTTAATTGATCCACATTTAACAGAAGATTTTCCTTATGGAAATTATGCTTGCATTGACTCAGATACTGTGAATAATTCAGGATAAGTGAGAGGAGCAGATTTTAAATGATAGTTTGCACAATTGGAAATTGATGATCAGAATTTCTTCAAGATCTAATCTACCATCAGATAGAGCCAATTAAGTACACCAGTGATTATGGCATCAGTATTTTAATTTGTTTGTCTGTCTTTCTAGAACCATGATTCTATTAGAACATAAAGAAGTACATAATGTCCTTCTTTT
>VXAX01005193.1:341993-405522 GCA_013399835.1 Leptocoma aspasia | reverse complement strand
TTTTTTTTTTTTTTTGTCAGTCTTGCCTCTGTCTACCCAAGGAATTATTTCAATACATCATTAGTCATCTTGGAATGAATTCAAAAGTTCTTCCTGGATGATCATAAGGGATTTCAGCACACTTAATTTATTGATTTTTTTCCCTGCTATTCTCATCGGAATAAAGCACATGCCATATGAATAGCCCTTCCCACCACCCTTGTTTTTAAAAGAAAGCATTGCAAATTATACTCTTTTTCATTCCCTATAAGAACAGTTTTAACACAAGCACGTGTCTTATTTAGAGTCAACTTAGAGTGTATATATACTAAGAAGAAAGGAAATTAAATAACATAAATTAAGTAAAAAGTGAAATATCAAAGAAAAAAATCAAAATGTCAACATTTTCATTATATATACTTATTTTTAGAGATTTTATTCCATGTTAAATCTATGTAAAGACTAAAACCTAACATATGAGATATGACATTTCAGTCTAGAAATAATTTTATCTCATATATATTGCTAATACTTAGTTTGTGGCATTTTGATAATACTATATGATTGAATGAAAGGTGGCATTACAAGCTGGATTTATTTCAAGAATTTAGATAAATGCTGGCATAAAAAGTATCTGTAAGAGGAATATCACAGCTTTAAATTCAAGTTTTCTTAATAAGTTTTGGGGTTTATGTTTGGAACTCTGGTATAATTTTTCCTATCACAATAATGTCACAGTATTATAGCTATTGTATGTTAGCTTTAGACCATGCTTATTGTGCTTTATATTCAAGTTGTCCTCACAGTTAATGAATTATATGTGTACATGTATGTATGTAGTATATGATGCTTGACAGTATGCTCTCATTTTAATTCCATTTTCTTTTCCAATAATCTTGTACTTGACTGCTGTATTGCTGAAGGGAACACAGGATATTAGAAAACCTTCTGGTGTGTTATGAACAGAGCCATCATGTCTCACAACATGAGCATGAGACTTAGACAAGTGGCATTTGGTTTGCACCTTCTCACAGTAACACTTCTGTACCATATGTTTTTACAGCACAAAAACAGATAATTTGTCATACTTTGTGATCCCACATGACAATCACAACTGCATGCCTTAGCTGTGATCTGTCAAACCATTATGCCTGTCACACAGGGGTCAGAAGAAGGAGGAACACCTTGCTGCTGTGACTCAGCCAGGGAGAAGAAGGAAAGAGGTTAATGCAACATCTCAGGAGCTCCACCACAGGGTAACATTACCCATCTCCAAGTGAGTGCTATTACACTCTTTCACCACTTGAATGTCTTGAAGAAAAATTTCAGTGGCCACTGAAACATATTTTATTTCCATGCAATCCCTTAAAGAAAAATGCTCATGCAGACGCGCTACAGGGCTTTGAACGGAGTTTCAAATTTTCGTGTTGAAACACCACAGAAACTTCCATCTATTGAACCTTTGGCTGAAGCTGAAATATAAACAAGGAATTTAGCTTTTCACAGAATATCGAAATATGTGTGCTATGCAGATTAGTACATGATTGCTAGCATAGCTACGCTTCCATTGTTCACATTCCTTGGAGTATGGCAATCAAATATTTCTGTTAAACACAGCAGACAGAATTCACAGAGAAGCAGATAAACACTGGAAATTTCTTTCTGCCCACCCAAATATGCATAATCCTGAGATGTCTGATTATATTCTTAATTTTGTTCTTCATCAGTTAACATCTCCTGCCTTTACCTTCTCCTTCCAACTGTGTACACAATAACACCTTCTCCTTTATGATAAATGTTACTTCCTTGGCTCCAAAGTTTTCCTTTGAAAGGCCTGAAATACTCTGAATCTACTTGGCAATTACATAGAAGTATCAGTTGATTCATTTTATTCTTCTATGCCTTAAATTATACATATATATAAAAAAAAAAGAAAAACAAAACAAAAAAAAATCCTCCAAAAATCTCCAAAACAAAACAAAGCAAAGAAATAAAATTAAACAAAGAAACAAACCAAAAAGGACAATTCAGACATAGCTTTAAAAAGTCCATGTCACTAGAGGACCTCTGGAACTCGTTTCTCAATGAATGGCAAACCACTGCCAAACCTGCCTCAATACAGGACAGTATAGTGAGTCACAAATTCTTTGCTGAATGAGTAGTTTCATGCTCCCAATCGTTCAAAAGTGTTGGGTGAATTTTAAATAATTCAAAACTCTTTTAGTATGAGGATTTAAACTGCTGACTTTGGTAACTCTGGGGTGCTTTTTTCAGAAGAACTTAGGTGATTAAAAAGAAAAATTACTATTGATACTACAAATAATCCAAAGAATTTGGTCAAAATAATGTAGAGATGATATGATATGATATTCAGTAAATGTCTAGAACACAGACAGGCATTTTAAAGAATAAGAAGTGGAAGGCAAAAGGAGCTTTACAGATCTAGACAGATCCAGTGTCTTGATCCTGTCCTGAATGAAGGACAGTTAAAAATTGATAGTCACCAGAATGCCTACGATATACAACTTCTGTAATTTGCTTGTCTGCACAAATAAAAAATAATCTGTAGTGCTCTTGTGAGTCCTGCTGGTAGCACTTTTGAAAATTCTTCTTATGTACTTGTTATTGACCTTTCCCTCAGATATTCATATTTTCTGATCCGTAGCCATCACAATAATCCTGTAAATAAGCACCTGGTTACTTTATAAATTCTATATTTCCACTTACTATGTGTTTGTACAGTGCCTATCAGCACGATCCCTTATTGAGTATTACTGTAACTTGTGTAATATATTAATAGCAATCCAATGAATTAGTATTTTCTACAAAAGGAGATAAATTGATAGCATGAACCAAGCCTGGCAGTTCAAGAAGCATTTGGACAATACTCTCAGTCACCCCTGGGGATGGTGCTGTGCAGAGCCAAGAGCTGGACACCATAATTCTTGTGAGTCCCTTCCAACTCAATATATTCAGTCACTCTGTGGTTCTGTGAAGTAAAGACATGGGAAATGTTCTTACAACTATTAACTACAATATAATATCCAGGTATCTCAGATGACAGGCTCCAGACCTTCACAAAGACCTTTCCTCTGTCTCCTTCAGATATGGAAACACACAGTATAAATAAATCCTTATTGCATCAATGAAAGGTAATTATAACTTTAGTGGCATCAACAAAATTTGAGGCTGAAACACCTGCATGCATTCAGTTTGTGATGTATTAGCCATTTAGGAGACAAGTATGAGATAGGTCACAATTAAGGTTGTGACTACTTTGTTTCTTCTAACCTAACTTGCCCTTCGATTTTAGGCTATCAAATGATTAATTTGAATAGGTGAAAACAATTAACTCCTAAATTGTTGTTGTTGGGTTTTTTTAAGCATTGATGTCTGACCTAAGATTAGATTCAATTATCTGAGACCCACAGTCAAACCTTCATATAATAATTTAGGGAGCCTTCTAAAACAGGGAAGGAAATACCTAATTGATGTCATCTTTCAATAAGATTGAGGGGCCTAGAAAATCATGACAAAAATGTAAAATTTCCAATTAATTTCCACTACTTAAATAAATATTTGCAGAGAACTTGAAGGAAATAGCTGTTGATCTGCTTTGAACTGTCAACAGCTATTAACTATTCAAAGCCTTTAATATGTATTCAATTCCACATACCCTAAATCCATACATAAAAACAACCATGTCTTTCATGAACAAACATGCAATAGCCTGACCTTTCTATTTTTATTAATATATTTTTCCTTTTCATTCTCACATCTGATTTCAGCTTTGTCTGTATTTTCTTACTTGTCACACATAGTCCTTATACATTCCCTGAGTTTTCCATACCTTCCTTTTCCCAACTGATTGCATATCTGCCATTATTTATCTTCACAATTGCAGTGCTACACCCTGATACCGCATCTCACATCAACTTGTTTCCTCAATATTTTTTGACACCATTTCCATTCTTTGCTGCTTCTCTCGCTCACATTCCAGCCTAACGTCTTTAACACTTCAGTTTTATCTCCTCACATTCCCAGACCTTAGTTCTTTGCATGATTTTACTTATTCATTTTTGTTTTGACTACTTGCTAAGTTCAAGATTCAGGCAAGAAACACAGTATAATCATGTATGCTGACAGGTTATTGCTGTCAGTCACCCTAGGCAAGTGGGGTAAAAGTACTATTTTGCATTAGTTTGCTTCCTCCTGCAAATACAATACTACCTATGTTGTCCATGGTGTAATGAAAGAATCACATCATCATAGAAATTGTGTTGGAAATATATCTCTAAATGCTAGAGAGTAGATTTCCTTCCTGAGGCATTCTTTGAGAAACTTCGTTGATACAGACAAAATGATGGAGAGCTTACTGAGAGACTGCTTAAGAGTGTCTCTCTAAAGATATCTGGAGTTTTACTATGATTAATTTCAAAAATAATTAGATCAAGTTAAAGCAACCCCAAGACTGGTTTTTACTGTACTCCAGAAAAATGAGAAAGATTCTTAGGCAGAAAAAAATTTACTTACATTTTTATATATTAAGATTGCTGTCTTGAGACAATCAAAGTGAGTTGAATCAAGGAGAAAGTTTGCAGTTTAAAAAATGTTACCTATTTAATATTCTAGGATAGTGTTTTAATAATTCAAGTGTTCTTAATAAGAATAATTGATTAATTGATTTTTAGGTCTCTTTTAAATATTGTTTATAAATTAGGGACTTTGCAAATCAAGGCATATTTTGACAACTATTTTTTTTTTTTTTTTACAACTGGTCCTTCTGTAAATCTTCTATTTTATAAGCACTTCATGACTTAAGACAGTACAGAAAATTTCAGTTATTTGAGACCATTTCAGACTGGAAATTTCCAAAAATATATGATTTCCCTTTGGACATATTTAAAATTAATCCCTTTCAGACTACGGCAGTGGATTTAAGTTAAACCAGAATTAGTAGTCCCGACAAGAGGAAGAAACACTATAAAGCTTTGTCTCTTGACCTTTAAAATAATAGTTAACTTCAGCTTAAGCAGATGCTTTAAACAAGACTGGAATTAGGGGATACCAATTGTTCTGAAAAACAGGAGATTGTATTTGACTTAAGCTTATTTGCCATAAAATTTGCTTTGTTGTTTGTCAATCCATCTAAACAAAGCTGTGTGAACAAGCTGGGTCTCTATCAGACTTCCTCTATTTCCCAGGTTCCGAACCACTGGGTTTGTCAGCTACTTACTTGCAGCGGGACTGGAACCTGCCATGGGGCTTTTACTGTCAATCTCTTAAATGTATAAAAAGAATGTTTGAAAGTTGTTGAACATGTCTTATTCTTACCGATCAGCTTTCACAATCACAGGCAGAATTTTCTTTCTGATATGACTGTTTCTATCTTCTTATGCCTTTTGGAAGTCACCCATAAAAAAGGCTGGGTTAACTCCTGGTATGAAAGTCTGCATAGCAGCAGCCCAGGTAACTGCTGCTTTCATGACAGCTAATGGCTTGTCTAAAATTGTTATGAATTTCTAGAAAGGAAGAATTTAATGTTTGAAAATTAGTACAGATTTTTTTTTTCCATTCATAACCTGTGTTTAAAAATAGTAATTGCTTTATTTTATCACAAACTGGTGGTTTGGAATATATTTTTGGAATATATAGATCTCATATTCAGAAGTAATTTCCTCCTCATGAGATTTACCATTGGTAACAGAGATGACATATTTGATTATTCATCTGAAATATCAAAAATATTTGTGCAGATTCAGGTGTATCTTCGGATACACACCTTTCTTATTTTAGAACAGAATCTGTATATTTACCATTGCTTTATCTTGCTGGTGGCAATCACAGTGTATATACACTAAAGGACACAGATCTTTAATTCCTACTATACCACTCATTTTGCAGCTTTTCTCCTTCCTGTGCCATGTAGTATCTTACCTGTTCAGAAGGCAGTTTTATAAAATTACATGTTTTCTATCATATGCTATTAAAATCCAGGACCAGGTGACCTCCTATCTTGTTTCATCTCTAGATTCCACTATAAATAGACAATAATGAGTAGTATTACAAAGATATAATAGCTGATGTCATAATTTTGTGATTATGAAATCAGCTATGTAAATAGAAGAATAAAAGAACATTTTAAATGTAAAAACAAATTCAGTGTGTGAGAGAAACAATCTAAAAGTAGAAATCATGTTCAAATACTTTTTATACTTTCATGGTCTACATGTAGGAAAAGGAAAATATTTTTTTTCCTAACTTCCCTGATCTGTAGAACATATCAATTCCCCTGGATCTGGAAAGTTATAGCAAAAAAATTGATACCAGAAGCCTGATGAGGTATGGACTTGTACAGTGGAAAATGAGTTCAAGTTCTAGGCTAAACATTCATGTTAAAAAAAAATCTGAAAAATCTCTTCCCAATACTCTTATACATCTCTAGAACTTGATAGCACGTTGAAGAATGTACTGAAAAAAAAATCAAAGGTAAAATATTGTGGGTTTCTGAAGACTTTCTGTATTAGAACACAAAAAGATAATAACTTCTGTTACCAGTCTACATATGCACAGATTGAAGAAGCAGCAGACAGTGCTCCCTGAGGAAATAAATCAATGAAAAACTGACAGTCAGTAAAAGCTGGAGTCAATCACCCTCTGTAAGGTACATTCTTAATATTCAAAAAGGATTAGGAAAAGCATTTACTCCTTAAAAATTATGTAATTCAAAGCTGTTGAAAGGGTCACAAAAAAACCACCCAAAACCAAGGGAAAACATAGAGCTCTAAATATGAATCACTGAATGGAGAAAATCTTGGAGCAAGGAAAAGAAACTTGATATCAAGAAAAAACTATTATCACAAGAACACCATGATCTAAACAAGTCCATAAAAATCACTGTTGTTTAGCAAAAAAGATGCTACCATGACTCTCAGGTTTCAGTGTGCTACATAAAATCTTTTACAAGCAATAGTGGAGGCTAATTCTGCTACTGAAAATTATTTTTAATGAGTCCTGAAATGTTAGTTTTGGCCAGTTTCTCATATTATTCATTAACTACAGTAAAACAGACTGAAATTTAATTTGAATTCAGGGTTCATTAATGTTTCATGTAGATACCAGTTCTTTAACAAGCTGGTGAGTTATAGGGTACATGAGACTTTAAAAAATTCTACTTTTGTGGCATATTTCCATAACTACATTAAAACTTACTGCTATTTAGCTCATTTCTCAGGTTACTGAACTTGTAAACGGATAGAAAAAATTTCTTATGACAAACCAAACACAAAATCATATCCAGTTGTTTGCCAATAAACCATTTTTTTGCTTATTATAATTAAACAAAATCAATATATAAACTATGAGCATAGTCATCTCACTTCACTTTCCTCCAACTGGAATTTAAATTAAGACTTTTGTTTTATTTGCCTTTCAATCTGCATATCAAATTAAGGTGTCCAAAAAAAGGGAAAATTGATCCTATTAAAAAAAAATCTAACCCATCAGAATATCCTGTATTCTTATCAGCAGGCAAGGAAGAAACCAGTGAGACCAAATGGTAAATTTCGATCAAGTATTTCAATTCCAAAAATATTCTGCAGAAGTAAAAAAAAACTGATCATCTTGGAGATAACCATTAAGACCATTTGGAAAATAAAAAAGAATTTTAAACTTTTTAAAGAAACTGCTGTGCATTTCAGTCAACTCAGATACTCCTGGAGAATGAAAGAAAAAAAAGTGTTCCTTTTTACCCCTGTCTCATTATATCTAATGTTACAAGTTTACAAAAAGTTCAAGGTGCTGATGGATTAAAAGGGCATTAAAAGGGCAGTTAAGCCAGTTAGAGCAGATAAACACGTTGCCATGGACCTAGTACATTATTTTTCTTTTTTCCTCTCTTTTTTTTCCCTCTTTTTTTCCCCTTTTCTTTCCTGTTAGTCTCAACAGCTGATAATGCAGACAAACACTGAGGGCTCAATCCAGTTGTCTAAACATCTGCATCTGGTACTTGAGAGTTCTTGGGACAGTCACAGCGGTCTGAGAGGTGGGAACCAGCACTGTGTGGGGGTCCAGCCTTTCCACAGAGGCAGCTGGAGACCAGGACAGACTGGCAGGGATGAGGCACAGAAGTTTCTGTTTAGGCAACTGACAATGTTGTCACCATATTCCTGTTCCTCTCTGGTGATAAAGTTACTGTGACAAGTTTTACCACAGAACTTCAGGTGGAGTTACGGTTTACGGATCATCTGTCATGAGCCCCAATTTTATTTCTTCATTGGTTTACTATGAGATTTGTTGAAAAGACAATTTTAGGGAATCGTGCTTTTGACACACGTAGATCAATAATATATCATCAAAACTGTAATATTTTTCTATCCTGCTGAAAGATCAGGTGGACTAGACAGTCTGAAACAAAGTAACTTGTACACAGGGTATTGGTTATCGACCGTCTTTGGACAAAATCTAACACCTCTTCTTAGTTCTTTTTTGTTCAGCAACGCAAAATGGGATCAAAAGCTGGAGCACAATGAAAACACCAGAGAAAGTATTCTAACGTTGAAAACTACCTTGACTGAAGCGCATTATCTATTTAGCCTATTTTAGAATAAAATTACATTTGTTCAAAGTAATCTAACTTTTTGTTAAAAAGGACATCAGCATTAAAAGGAAACATATTTCCTCCTTACTTATCCTTGTTTTGACATTTGATACAATTCTTTCTGAATAACAAAATCTGTAAACAAACTGTGCAGAAATATTCTGATTTAAACTAAGATACTTAAATCGAGTTGAGCAAAAACTGGTACATGTACTAAAATACAGTTTTAAGAACTAAAGATGTCTGGCAGGTTTTGTTTCAGAACTCAAAATATACAGTAGAAAATTAATATAAAGCTAGACAAGTCTGCTTGTCTAAAATAAACTCTGAAAAGTCCTAATGCCATGAAAATATGCAATGGACAAATTATTTAACCCCCCTCCTCATAAAAAAAGATAAAACAACAAACACAATAATGTCTATAACTTAGTCATATTCTATCAAAATACAAACCTGGTTGCAGAGACAATGAGAAAGGGCAAATACTGGCAATGGCCAGTGGCCTTTTCTAATATAATATACCTATGCTCAGATTATAGCTTGGCCTCAAAGGTGCAATCGTGGGTGTTTCAAATATTTCATTCAGCATTCATTTGGATTTGTTCTTTTTATTCTTTTTTTAAGATAAGTTTTGTAGGTTTTTAAATGAAAAATAACATTGGAAGCTTGGGGGAAATATGCATTGGCAGCATTTTGTTCAATTTCCTTGGCAATGTTTTTTCCATCTCAGTAGCATGAGAAAATGAGATGAGAAGACATTTTTAATAAGCTTTGTCCTACAGTCACTTGCTCAGTTATAATCACTAAGTATTTTCATTAATTGTATTTTCATTTTATGTTATGTCCGTTTCTAAATATATTTCAGGAGAAAAAGAAAGATGTCCTTGACACTATTTACACTAATTCTCAAGCTAGTGACCACTTCAAACTAACATCATGCAGCTGCTATTAAAATGTAGTTCAGAGTTTCAATAGACTGCTTGTGCCTGACAACTAATTTTTTTGTTGCTCCCTTGGGTAGTTGCTAGAAACAGTCTTCAATGTAGATTCATCTTGTGACTAAAGCACAGAAAGGAAAAGCTGAAAAATGAGCAATGGGAACAGCTTGCTGATGAAGTTGAATGAGGAGGTAGTAATGATATTGATGACATTACTAATTACTTAGCAGGCAGAATTCAAAATGAGAATTCATTTGTCATCATGATATCATCAATCAGCTTTCTATTGCCTTGGGTAATAGGTTTGTGCTTGCTTGGTGCAAGATAAACTTCACTTTATAACTCATTTTGGTTTCTGCATATATATGTCTTAATTTTTATGTTTTAACATTTTACTCTTCCCTGTATTGCGTTGTGGTTTTATAAGTGTCCTATTTCAAAGGTTGTGTATTTTACACTTAAACTAGATAATTAAAGACAAAACAATCTCTGCCCCTCAAAACAAGCAAATGTTCAACATGTTTTTGTATAAGGATCATAGCCTAAAGTAACATCCATCTCTGATGCAAATGGAAGTCTATTCAAATTTTATACAAAAAAATTCAGATAGATTTCCAGATATTTCAAGAAAAAAATACAGTAAAGATATGCAAATCCCGGTAATGTGGGGATAGGGGATCAAAAGTCATAGTTCCTGAGTCCTTGAATAAAAAAAAAAATCTCTGGGTATTGATTTAGGCTTTTCAAGCAATCCAGTATTCCTAATCCTTCAGCCTGTGAATCAGTATCACAGTCCCAAGAGCCTGGAAGCTATACTATCTCCTCCAAACAGCTGAGATTCCTGGCTGAGTCACCCTGTTGGAGAGGGAGCTGGCCAGACTTTACTGATTGTGCACTCCAAGATTCTCCTCTCTCCTGTCCAACTTGGCTTTTCTGTCTTTTTCATCTGCTTTCAGGATCCTTGAATTCTTGCCTTGGCTTTCACAGGGGCACTTTCCACTTTGTGGGCATTCATTATGATCATTAGTGCTTTGCTGTGAAGTAAGTAAAGAGAATATTTGTTTACTTATAAGGGAACTGCTAATTGTCCCCTTGGAAGCCACCAAAGCTGTCAATGACTTGCCCTACCAGTCCCGTGTAATGGCTGTAGGAATTAACGTGAGTGTTGCCCACATCCCAAATGAAAATGTGGTCACCTCGGGGATCTGCTGGCCAGCTGTATTTGGCCAAGGAAGTAGTGATCTGAATCAGCAAGTATATAGTCTTTTAATATGCTTCTGGTACTATAGTAATATATGCATAAGCTTAGAGGTACCCTCTAACTCATTAAACAACCTAATGGATCATCTGACAGTTGGAAAGGTTTTCTGTGTGATTGAATATTAAAGTGAATGTGTTAATTCGAGCCTATATTATTATGCCATCCCATTTGCACTGTTTTCTATCATTTTGATTAATGCCTAGATTGTGACTAACACATAGAAGGAATGAGCGATAATATGCATAAAACTGCAGTCTATGCATGTTCTTACCATCATAGTTTGTGCATCTACTGAAATAAAACAAGTAAGATTGGAGAGGGGGAAACGTGATTATTTTGGCTTTCAGTCTTATAAAATTTATAAGATTATAAAATATTTATTTTCTCTATCACTTCTACAAGATAGGAATGAAGTTGGCTTTATTTAGTTAAATATCACAATCACAAAAAAGCAATTTACATACATTTTAACCAAAAACAGAGTAAAACTTTAAAATGTTCTTAGTATGTAGAAACATTTCCTGATTGAGCAGATTCTGAAGAATTAGGGTGTTCCAATTCACTGAGTTTATAATTGTGGTTTGGGTTACATGCAGGCCATTAATTTCTCCAGGACCCCTTAAAATACATATGTAGCTTGTCGTAACATCTCCACAGAACAGATTTTCTTTTGCTTTATCTAGATTGTTTCACACTAAGTGTCATTTCACAGAAGTGTAATACTTTTTTACTTCTTCTGTTTACAAAAACGAGTCATACTAAAATAATAAAAAAATATTACAAGAATTCAGTGATTTAAAAACATGTCATACCCCCTAAGAATATAATCCCTAGGATAATTTTATATGTATTAGGTTGTACTACAGATAAAATTTTTAAAGAACACCACACCTACTATATCAAATTCTTGTGAAAAAGGAAGAGACTTAAGTGGATTTTCTGTTTTTCTAAAACAGGCTGACTGCTTAAAATAGTTACCTTGAGTAGAATTCAGAGTATGGTACTGTTTCTCCTCTGAAAATCTAACTTCAGGAAACTCTAGAGAAAAGAAGGATGCATCCTAACTCTCATCAGAATCATACATGAAAATATTATTCATGTAAATCTCCCAGAGGAAAGAGGTGCCTCTTAAAATGACAAAGGGATCACTGTAAATGAGAGCTGCAGTTCTAGACAATTGGTTTGAAGGTGCCTGAATATTGCATTATCAGCACATTGCCTTGCTCTGTACAGTGGCAGTAGAACAGATGTCCAAATTTTGACACATTACCCCTGATTCTCCTGCATGTTCTTTCCAGCAGCTGCCATGATAAGCTCTTTCAGAGGAAAGTAGACAACCCTCCACAATGCATGTGAGTCTACATTCTTGTGAGATATGACAGCTTTTATTATAGACTTATTTTTCTGAATAAATGAACGGTGTTTTCACTACATGTATGAGGGGAATGGGTCAATTACATTTGAAGGCAGGATAATATTTGCCATTAAGTGCAGTCAGCTTAATCTGATAATTAGTTTTAAATATAAATGCAGTTAGAAAACTACTTTTTATTATTTTTTGAACTTTTTATTTTCTGTCCTGAAAATTACTTTTCACAAAAGCACTAAAAGTGGCCTTCCCTTGGTGTAATGGAAGATTTGGAGCAAGAAAAATTTCATCTTCATAGCTCAGGCTGCCAGCCTTGTCAGAGGGCCCTACTGACAGCAGTCTACTACAAGAAAAAAATAAAAAAAGGAGCAGAAAGGAAAAATTGTAGGACGCTTTTTAGATTTATTTTCTTTTTAATCTAGGAGCTATCTTCAGTCATGATATTGTGCTGGGAATAGCTTATTATTGTTAAATTTGTTCCTATTTTATAAGCAGAGGTGACTGACTTTGCTCTTTGAAAATACTAATTTGCTTTTTTCTGTGTCATTATCTCTTCTTTTGGTTTTTGCTGAACACAAGAACTGGTATTCTAAAAAAGCTGTTGATGAACCTAATGCCATTTAATGAGATAAATACATAGCATGGAAAACAGAAGAAGGAGAGGTCTTTGATCTTTTCAAGTTAGACTAAATGATAATGGAAATTTCTCACTATAGGTAAGAAGGTTGTTTCAGCCTTTTAAGTCTCTAATATTGTCAGTTACTCAAAGGCACCTCCTAAGCTTTTAAGTTCAATTTAATTAAAATATATATTATAACAATTGACTTCCATTATTTCAGCACCAGAGAATCCTATCATGCTGTCATTACCTTATGTAAATGGGTTTGTTTTACATAACGTGCAGTAATTAGAGTACGGTCCATTAAAAACATATCTTTCTGAATTAGTGATAGGTAAAGTGGTAGAGGTTTTAATATCTATTCCTATTCAACTTTTCTATAACTGAGTTTTTTTCCAGTTTGAAAGTCTATTCATTCTACTCACTTTTTTTTTGTTTGGTTTCGTTTGGTTTCTTTTTTTTTTTTTTTCTTTTTAAGGAAAACGTAAGATAGCTGTTAATGAAATAGTATCGTTTATTTCAATAGCATTTTTTCGTCAAAAGCAGGAAGATTTCAAAATTAAGGTCAGTATGAAAAAAACTCTGAAGCAAATGTTTGCCCTAAGAAATTCTTAATAGAATATATTTTTAATTACTAGGTGTCATACAATGGGCTAATCATAATTGATTTTTTTCTTTTCTATTCTACATGGCAGATATTTATTTGGGTTTAGCCTTCCTTGAAAATGTTTTTTTCCAAAAATACTTCATTTATAACTTCTTCACTTTCAGCTTTGTGATTGTCTATGATCCCCATGGAAAATTTGACAATAGGTTGTCTGTCAATCTGCTCTTACCATTATTTATGGATACAACTGCTGATCATTGTAATGTCATAATTTCTTCAGGGATATACAGATTCTTTGAGGAATACTTCTCCTGGATCCACCTTTTGCTTGGATTGTAAGTTACTCACCTAAGAGACAATATCCTTGTTTGGTTCTTTTCCACTGCCTGACATAATGGAGTCCTTATTTTCTGAAAGTGTTGCACAGATTGGCAGTAACTATAAAAATAGTATGACGATAATATTTTTTGTGTCTGGATTTTTACTTTCTTTTATTCATAACCATTTTGACTGCAGATTCAGAGACTGTGTCATTATGGTACATATTCACAAGTAAATTATATTCATAATTTACACCTATGTTTTCCTGTACATTAGTCTTGTGTAAGTACTGCTTCTTCACTGCATTTAACTGACATACATTATATTGACCAATGAGTTTTAAAACTTACATTAAATAAGTTTTAAAAAAATCAATTATCTTCTTCATTATTCAAATTAGTAAAATTGCTAAAAATGAAGGTGACACTGAAGATTTAAAAAAATGTTTGACACTAAACTTATGTGTTCCATTTCCTCATATTTTTCCAGTATTACACTGAAGCGTACTGCCTTTTGTACCTGGTTCAATGGTATTCTTGTCAAGAAAAAAAAAAAAAAAAGAAAACTTATTCAGTTACTTTTCTGAGTTTCACAGAATGTTCCCACAAGTCCCTCACTTTAATGGCGAGTAGGGAGCTTGAGAATCACTTTCCAAAGTTTGCCTAAATGAGTCCTTGATGTCAGGACTACTGGCTATCCTTATGTAATTAAGCAGCTATACAAACAAAAAAAGAACACTAACCGAGCTAAGCTGAGGATAGTACCCAATCTTTGAGGTGAATTATCCTTAAGATGAATATCTGTTTTGTTTGCCTGCACTGTGTGTAATGTTCCTTTAAAAGACCTGCAACTGCACAGCAGGAAAATACAGGCTGCTTGCTTGCTTTGTCCTGAAGGACAGCCTCTGGCGGCAGGGGCAGGCTGCTCTTCAATTGGAAGTGACTAAGAAAGCCAGGAAAAGGGCAAGTAAAGGAGAGAGACAATCTTCTGGAGAATGGTTTGGGACAGGGAGATTGAGTCAGACACAAAGGGCAGGAAAGGCTGTAACACAAACAGGTATTTAAGAGTCTTCTGAGAATAGGAAATGGACAGTCAGGTCTGCTATGTAATGTAAAAGGAAAAAAAAAACAAAAACAAAACAACAAAAACCTTTTATTAGGGAATCTACCAGGGCTGTGTGTAACATGAGGCATGTGTTTTGCAATCCCAAGCACTGCACACCACAACTACTTTTTAAACGCTGCTGCTTTCTTGGGAATCAAGTAGCTGCAGTCTGCCAGACATCCCAGAAATCATTTAACATCAGCAAGACGAAGAATACTGAAATTTGCTTATCTGAGTAGAAAAACTGTGGGAATTAATGGTAACACAGTGGCCAGAGTTTTGCTTTCAAACTTCCAGTCCACTATATTTTACCCAGCAGAACTGAGTTGTCCTTATTCTTTTTGTTTTAATGATGATGAAATATATCTTTAGAGAATAAAACCCCCTTTCTATTCTTAAAAAACTTAATGTAAGGAGAAGATGAAGGAAGATTTACCTCAAAACTCTAGTGAAGCTAGAGAACTCTAGGCTCCAGCACACAGAGAACTTGAATACCACTTATTAGAAATCAACCTAAATCAGGTTTCCCTGTTAACAATCTCTGCTTTCCAGTGGCTGGCACCCACAAACAATATCCAGAGCTCACATATTTATTCAGCCATTCATTTATTTTCTTTATTTTTAAAGATTAAGGGAAAAAATATATTATCTCAGACCTTCATTCTAACTATTGACTTTCCTACTGTTGACAACACTGATATTTATAGAATATTAAGAGACCTAAATGAGTACTGGGATGCCTTGAAGCAAAGTTGAGGATGTTGCTGTATCATTCCTATCAGCTCTAGCTGGAAATACAATTAAATCTGCTGCTCTGCTTTAAAAAATCTCAGCAAGTACATTTAAAAATCTGCCTTCTACTATTCCATACTCATTTTGCCAAAATGGAATATACCCAGAAAATATTTTTTTTTTAATTCCCAGAGCTCTTTAGTGGGAGCAATCTACTTCCCATTACACCTAATAGTGAGTGTGTACCTTTGCTGCAATCCCATATTGGTCTCTCACTTTCATACCTTCTTTTCTCTCTGCAGGTATTATAGTAATTCTAGCTTCCTTACATAGCCCTTATGACTTTTTACTAGTCTCACCTATGACAAGCGTATGATCTTGTGGTGAAATACCTTCTTTGATATGTGAGGTAGGGCAAACAGGGCAATAAAGAGGGCAAAGTGACAGCTTTTCTTGTCCTTTTCTCAGCTTTTATTTCAAAGGGAATATAAATCACTCTTTCACACAGAGATAACAAAAAACACTGATTATTTCAGCAGCTCAGGCTATCATCAAGAAGGCACAGCTACAATAACCTGGATCCCAGAGTATCTTAAGGACTTTGACTATACTTGAATTTTAAAATAGGGCACACTATATAGATAGTTTCTGTAACCACCTATTTCTGGAAATCATTTTGTTCAGTCATTGTTCTAAAAATACCTAACTACTAAGTCAATTTAAACTCAAATCACAAATTAAAGGCTTTTAATTTGGCTCAGTTAGTGAAACATACACTTCTACCAAAATAGCCAACATTTTCAGCCTGTGAGCAAGTTATAAACAAACTGAGAACAGCTCCTAGGTGTGTTTCCCAAAGCACGCTCCTTTCACCAGTGCCTGAGTTGCAATGCTGCCCTTTCCCTGCACGTTCAAATAGAACCTGGTCCATCCTTACAGTTTTCAAACCTCTTCAGTTTATGGATCCAAAACTATTTCCTGTCTAGATGAAGATCCTTGATTAGAAATTTTAAGCCTGATGACACACTTGGGTTTTGTTCTTATCTTTCAATATTTAACCGTAGTCTGCTGCTGCAATACTAGGAAATTAACCAGGCCAGTGACTGATCCTCGGTATTGGACCTCAGTCACTAACATGAAATATTACTTATTTCTGCCAACTAGCATTTCTCCAAATAATGTCTGGCCAGGATTTAGGGTCCAGTACACCCCAGGAGCTATCCTTAACAAGCGCTTTGCATGTAATGTCCTTGTT
The DNA here is from genome assembly GCA_013399835.1 of Leptocoma aspasia. Taxonomy (NCBI): domain Eukaryota; kingdom Metazoa; phylum Chordata; class Aves; order Passeriformes; family Nectariniidae; genus Leptocoma; species Leptocoma aspasia. The sequence continues at coordinate 388,738 of VXAX01005193.1, read as the reverse complement.
CTGGAGATTAAGAGACTTTATTAACATAGGCACATGCCCCTCGGTGCCAGTTGGCCTCAGTAGTCAGAAATTTTCCCAGAAATATTTAATCTACTTGCATGGGTTAAAAATTTTAAGGCCTTATATTGTAATAATTTATTGTAGTATAATCAGCTTGCTGAATAATTTTTCCTTTCTTTCTCTTTCCTGCTCATGGCTGTATAAGACAAAATTTTGAGATATTTTAGTCTTTGCTTTCTTACTGTGGTAATTTTAATTTCTGTTTTCATTTATTGTCATTACAGTGAATTCAAAAGTTGAAAACATTGATCTATTCAGACCCATATATTTTATAACCTAATATGAGGAAATATGAAGCTTGTCAGAACGTACAATAAATAATTTTATTTTGAGTATATGAACTGATAACTTTAAATATTTATCACACATCCATCTCAAGAAACAGTCAGAAATTATTTGCACACATTTTGGTCTCAAAAAACAAGAGGTTTTTTAGAGAGACATGTATCCATTTTCCTCAGACTTCATGAAAAAAGCTTGCCCTTGTTACACAGCAACTATCAGAAATGTTCTAAATTGTGTTGGTTTGATTAAAGAAAGCATTTCTGAGCCTTTCTACAGCAAGAACTACACTCTTTAGAATAGCAGAACAAATGCCTATTTCCAAGCACAGCAAACCTATTTCAACTCTTCTTTAAATAGCAATAAGTAGAAAGTATATTTATTTTATTATTTGGGAACTTAAATGTTCCCTGCACGTGAACCCCAACTCACTTCATCAGTAAGCAAAATGAACAGTAGGGCATACCTGATTAAAGAATGGTTAGGGTTCCCTTTTGGGATTTTATGTACTTTTAATATATATGGAGGAGACCTGAAGTCTATTGAAGTAATCAAAATATCTGATAAAATTCCAGGATTCTAATTTAAAAACCTGTGCTGATATAAATGATATATTTATTTTGCTTTCTCATTAAAAGAACAGATCAACTAGACACTCCTGAATTACTTCTGTGATTATTATTGTATTTATTTCAAAGTTATTTCTGAACCCTTTTGATGTCTAGATAAATCTAGAGTACATCAACAAAAACTAACTAGTAAGGCTCTCATACTGGTAGGTGTAGAAGAGGTATGGGACAATAACAAAAGTATGTGTAAGTCAGACACACTCTATTTATCTTCTGGATGATAATTGTATTAAATTGCATTTCTATAAGTTTCTAGCATATACCTTATTCTAGAGGAGTTTTCTTCTGTGGAATTACAGTTGATTAATAGAACTCAAGATACTGTACTAACTACTAATTTATAATATTCAGGACAAATAATAATGTCTTATTACTGAAACACCCAAGATAAACAATATTTTTACTATTAAAGACTTTCATCATAATTACTATTACATTTCTGGACGTAAGAATAAATGGACCAAGAATTTTTCAACATAATAGCATGCCTTGCTTTAAAAATTAAAATACGGTTATGTTACAGAGTGAAGGAATAATTTTGTCTTCTCAAAAAATATTTCTAAAATGGAACTTCTGATAAAGAAGGTTAGATATTTCCATCTCAAATAGCCAACTTTGTAATTGGATTTTTATTTATGTGACCACTATCTATGTGTCAAAATTCAATTTCCTGTTCTGTGGGAAGATGATCACAACTTTAAGGTTCAGATTATTCCAAGAGAAACCTTGCTTAGTCTGTTTTATGGCTCTTTTGCACTTCAACATCTCTGAGCAGAGACTACAATTTCCAATTTATGCTGGATATAGCTTCCATAGTATGGACTACAAATAAATGCAGAGTGATAAAATGTTCATGTAATGCACAGATTATGCCACTCTAGAATACTCCATTGACCTATATAACTAATCTAGAAAAAAAGAAAAAGAGAATTTGAAGAGTTATGCTTTGAACTTCCTCACATATTGATTGATTACGTTGTTTGCCTAACAGCTGATCCCTTTCTAACATGTTATTACTGGATTAGTTTTCAATTTAAAGACAATTTCATTTTACATATCCTCATAAACATTATCTATAAGTTACGGTGCAGTTCTCAAAGAAAGGAAGAGAAGAAAGAAATAAGGCAAATTGATGATCAAAATTCTGTTTGACTGTGAAAATCACTATGAAATACAAAGATTTGTACTTTTTGCATAGGAATTTTTCTTGTCATAGCATGAACATAAAATATTGATTGTTTTAGGATATGCTCCAAAAACCTTCCTCAGTGAATGTTCAGTGCACTAACAGTTCTTTCTCTGGGAGAAAAATACTTGGAATAAAAAATCAAAAAAACCTAAAGGAAGTAAAAGGAAAAAGGAAAAACAGGCAGATAAAGAAAAAAGCGAAAGAGAAAGAGAAAGAGAAAGAGAAAGAGAAAGAGAAAGAGAAAGAGAAAGAGAGAAAGGGTTTAGTTTATTTAAGCACTTCCTTTGAGGCAACCAGAGACTCTATCAGAGTAAGATATTTTATAATTGATGGTATCTCTAAAACAGCAATTTGGACTGGTCTTCTTACATTTATTTCCCATTTTCTATAAGGTATTTCTGGCCTGTTCAGAAATTCTTCTTTGCAAGCATCCTGTAAAACATAATTAAAGTACCCTATCTTGTCTTGGCCCAGTATGGAGTTTCTTATAAAAAGAGAAATAAAACATCAAATGTATCTCCATAACCATCTCAAACTGTTTGCTGTGGGCTGAATTCTATCTAGAAGCAGCAAAGAGAGGTAAGAGAGGGAGCTTCCCTCATTCCTTCAATCAGTCTGAAAAAAACGATCAAAAAAGATGAAAATATTTTATAAATTAATCAAGTTTCTGTTTTCTGAACTTTGCAAGACAGGGAACTTTACTGTTTTATACACACAATGATCAAAGACAACCTCACTGCATCCCTTTTTCTATCCTGGCACTGAGTGTCAGGGCAAGCCAGCCATGAAATAGGCAGCAAGTTATAATATTCCTGGAGGGACTGATCTCTGCAACCTTCTTCAAGACTCCAAAAGGAATTTTTGAAGGACTGCCTGCCACTGGACACCAGCTAAAAATCTCTTTCCTGTACCTGATAGCAAAGAAGTTACACTCCTACCTTCAATAAAATTGTTTATTGCTTTTTCTCCTGTCCAAATGCCTAAATAGACTAGATACTGATCTTATCTTCTGGTATATTAATAAAATTAGAGTATGCATATTCAGGATGTAATTATAAATATGGATAGACAGAAAAGGATACAGGTAAAATCAGGCCCAGGAGAGACAAAGAACTGAAAGTTGAAACAAGCTAGAGAATGTCAGGGAGTTCAAGGAATCAAGGGGGGAAATTGAAGAAATCACAGAATCACAGGATCAGCCAGGTTGGAAAGGACCTCTGAGATCACCAAGTCCAACCAATAACTGAACACCACCTTGCCAACCGGGCCATGGCACTCAGGGACACATCCAGTCTTTCCTTAAACACCTCCAGGGATGGTGGCTCCACTACCTCCCCGGGCAGCCCGTTCCAATGCCCAGTCAGCTCGTCTGTGAAGAAATTCTTCCTAATGTCCAGCCTAAATGTCCCCTGGGGCAGTTTAGGACTGTGTCCTCTTGTCCTGTCATGTCATGTTTTCTGGGACAATTGACCAACCTCTACCTCTCTATGACTGCCTTTCTGGAAGCCACAGAGAGTGATAAGCTCACCCCTCAATTTCCTCTCCCCCAGCTCCCTCAGCCACTTCTAGAGGACTTGTGTTGCAGACCCTTCACCAACTTTGTTGCCTTTCTCTGGAGATAGAGATGGATGAAGAAAAATGAGAATGAAATTTACAACATTTACAGTGGAAAGGAAAAGAAAGTGTTAATTCTAAAGATTTGAACCCCAAGGACACCTTTATGTCCCCAGTAATTTTGTTAACTCCCACATTTATTTTAGTAGGAAAATATTTCTACATTCTCTTCTAGGTTTAACTTAAGGAACAGAATCTAAAAAAATATGTATATATGATATATTACTTCCCCCAGAGTCCTGGGGAATTGGCTGATGTAGTTGTCAAGCCACTCTCCTTAACGTTTGAAAGTCAGATCAAGTCCCAGATGACTGGACAAAATGGAAATATCAAATCCCATTTTTATAAAAAAAAAGGAAAGGAGTATTCTGGGAATTACTAACTTGTCAGCCTCACCACTGTGCCTGGGACAATCACGAAACAGATCCTGCTGGAAGCTGTGTTAAGGCACATGGATAACAGGGAGACAATTTGTGACAGTTAGAATGGCTTCACAAGGGCAAATTCTGTGTCACCAGCTTAGTGGCCTTCTCTGGTGGAGTGACTGCATCAGTGAGCAAGGGAATGGCTACAGAAGAAACTTATTTGGAATTTTGTAAGGCCTTTGACCTGGTCCCCCACCACAGCCTTTTCTCTAAATTGCAGAGAAATGTATTCAATGGGTGACTGTTCAGTGGATGAATTGCTTGAATGATCACATCAAGAGTATGGGGATCAGTGGCTCAATATCCAAACGGAGATCAGTCATGAGCGCTGTTCCTCATGACAGGATTATTTTGTATTGGTACCAGTAATGTTTAATACTGTCATGAATGGCGTAGGCAGAGGAACTGAGTGCACCCTCAGCAAGTTTGAAGATGACACCGAGCTGAGTTGTCCAGTTGGCACACCTGAAGGAGGGGATGCCATCCAGAGGCACCTGGACAAGATTGAGAAATGGACCCATGGGAACCTCATAAGCTTCAACCAAACCAAGTACAAGGTACTGCACCTGTTTTGGGGAACCTTCCAACCCAAACTCTTCTATGGTTCTATGACTCTCTACTTTATATTATACACACAAATGACCCAATATACAGATTCAAGGAAACAGCAGAAGAAATTTGGTACTACAAGTACACTCCAACAACCAATACACCTCCATATACATGTTAAATTTGTGTATGCTGTAAAAAATTTTTTATCTGAATTTACTCATTTAATTGTTCTGAGTTGATCTACCTTAATTAAATCAAGTCTCTACAGAACACCTAAAGGCCATATAGAGAAATATGATTAATCTAGCATTCACACTGTGCTGAAATATCCACCTTCTGTATAGATCTTCAAAATAAACATTTATCAGCGAATAATGGCAATTTTTAGGTTTACTGTCCTTATGCTGGAAACAGTGGAACAAATTCTGTGGTGTATCATGTTGGCTAGGTTCTTGCATTAGAAAGAGCATATGTCTGACCCTGGTATTATTACTTTTTCTTTCAACTTACTTGTTTTTTCTGAATGACAGCATTTGACATCAAGGGAAAATAAGTGTCCCCTCTTGCTGTACACAAATGCAACAGCTCTTGTCAGTACTAGGTCATCTGCAAGCTCACTTTTTCTCCTGCTGTTGATGCTAAATAAGTGCAAGGGCTCCGAGATGGACTGGTGATATTGCCGCTAGCAATTGCAACCAAACCCTCGTGGGTGCAAACTTACAGCAGTACCTCCTGGTCTTCCTGAAAAACATTTGCAAATGTTTTCACCTTGACCAAACAAGTCAAACTCATAATCTCAGCCTGTTTCTTGCTCATGGAGTGTACTGTCTACCTACCAGGAGTGGGAATTGTCTCCATTTCAGACCTTTCCTTTTTTATCAGCTTTCATAGCTGCCATTTCTTTTGTATCATATGCCAAATATGACATAAGAATGAGGGTAAAGTCCTAGGGAAAATTCATCTAACAAAGTTTCTTACACTCACTGATGAAAAAGAAAACAAGCAAAGCAAAAAGCCAACTTTCAAACTGTGTGTATTCTTTTGCTGTATAATTTTCATTACCATGACAGAAAGGGGAATCACAAGGCAGAGGCAAGAGTGTGGTGGATAAAGTGTAAATTGCTGTCAGATATAAAATTTGTAATGAATCACTGCATTTGATTCTAATATTAGCTGTTGCCATTTATGCACATAACTAATCCCTAGATTATATCAAGACTTTTATGAAATACTAAATCTAAAAAGGTATCGACTGAAAATCAAAAGAAAAGATCCCTGCTCCCAAAAGAACGACAGCAAATAATTTCAGACAGAGGCCCATGATCACAAAATTTAGTATTGTGTAAGTGGCAGTTAACTAATATTAGAGGATGTTTACCAAGGTAGGGAGTTAGAGGCATAGGGAAAAAATTCTCAAAGGAGAAAAGCCTACTGAATAGAACTAAGAAGTTATTTATCTAAGATAGGTATCAGTTTTTCATTTTCTTCTTCTGTTTGACAAGAAAACAAAATCAAGATATCTTAGTAATTCCCTATTTTTTTTTCAAAATGCTCTTCAGAGTTTTTAAGAAAGGAAAAGAAAGTTTAAATAATAACATTTTATTCAACTCTTAACATTCAAGTTGAGAAGACTAAAGGGTGAAAAGAACATGTTTTTTACATCCTATAACAGCGTCACTGAAAACATCAAAGAAGTAAAACTTGAGCATACTGCAGGGTTTTCCCAGGTATTTATGTAAAAAGACACTCACCCTCCCTGTCTTCCAAATCATCTAAACTTGAAGAAAAGCCAAGAGAGGAATTACAGTAGTGCTGAATCATATTTCAAACCTCTGCATCTATGGTGCTTGTTATCTCAAACACAGGACAGGGACTACTTTAGAACTTAACTTACTGAATGGAGGTTCTTGTCCTTTTTTTTTGAAACTGTACTCAAAACCACTGAATTCAGTGTTTTTTCTGGGGTTGTAGGAAGACTGGAAGGCAACTCATACTGACTTTCAGTGGTATCGGGGTATGCAACTCCCTGCAGGGCTTATGGAATGTCATTCCTAATTGATATTGAAAAAAGCTTACATTATTCCACATTAAAATTGAGGTTATTTCATAGGATTGCCATAGAAAATTATTTGAATTACACAGTGATGCATGTTAATTTTTCCATATCACCACCCAATAAATTCTGCAATTAACCCATATCATTGCACTAATATCATGTACTTTGGGGAAATCTTTTCAATTAGAAACTGAACACCAGGAGTGGAGAATTGGAAGGAATGCCTAAAATTGGATTTACTTTGCTTGTTTTCCCTTAAGATTCAAATAGGCTTTTGAAAAAAAGCGTTTTTTCTTTACATCTTCTCTTATAGGTTTTTTCTCTCCTTCCAATGGAATTAATTAATTGCACGAGATGCATAGGAATCAAAGAATATTTGTGCATTTATTCAAATGAGAGAAATAGTTTAGAATAGTTAAAAATGAGAGGTAACTAATTTAACCATCATCATAAATTGAACAAAGAATTTTTTTCTGGTCCATTTAATTCTTGCAAGGACCTCAAAGTGAATAATTTTCACTAGGAAAAAAACAAACTAAAAAAAAATAGACAATGGCAACAACTACCAAAAAATATTTAATCTCTAAAATGTATGTTAATTTCCATTTGTAAATTACCACAGTTAAACACAAAGTGCTTATTGTAACTAGGCTGTCAACTGAACTTTCTCTCTAGAGAGTGAAATAGGATACGTTTTCTCTTCTAAAGAGCTCAGCACCTGAGAAGACAGATTAAGTGTTTGCGGCTTTAGTTCACCTACACTGGTGTGGTTTTGTTCTGGGTTTTTTGTTTGTTTGTCTTTGGTTTTGTCTGGTTTTGTGTTTTTGTTGGTTTTGGTTTTTGGGGTTTTTTTTGTTGTTGTTGCTCTTGTTTTTTATTCTTTGTTTACCTATGTTTTGCTTTTACAGCTGTTTTTACAGTTTTATTGACACTGACCCAGAAACTATTGTTCAAAGTCTGCATCTTGCATTAGTGTGTTTCCTCACCCTAGCCTGGGTTTAGTTTTCTAGAAAATTAGAATTGAAGTTCTCAATATGCTTTTACAGTCTTGGTACAGTTTTTCCTTTCACATTCCATTTTCATGTTCTCACGCTGAAGAATACGAGGAGATGTCATTGATTGCAAAGGGCTAAAACATACTCCCCAGGTTTGGAAAACATGGCTCCAGAAATTCTGTAAGCTGGCTCTAAAGTGATTGTGGCAGCTTCATTCAGATACAGTGCTAGAACAGCAGTCAGTGGGAGCCTTTACACCTGGGCACCAGAGCAAAAGAGCTGTGCAGAATTTTATATGGTCCTTTGCAATACTCCCATACCGTGTCTGTTCCTGATATAGAGAATTCCCAGGACACAATACATTGGCAGTAAAAGAATCTTCATTACTCTTCAACACACTTATATTACTGGCTATTAAAAGTTTAATTAGACTTTAGAGAAGACTATTCAGCCCATCAAAATAATAAATGAATTCTGGCATTAAACAAACTTGGACAATAATCATTAGTTTTATGAAACAGAAATATATTTCTTTTGCCAAATGATATGACAATCTCTGGGAAAAAAGCTCATGACCTAGTTTGTCTTGGATACAGGATTTCTCATTAGTGAGGAAATTATGCCAGGTTTTTGGGAAAAGCTTCTAAAACTCTAGATCAAATCTAGTTTCCTTTCACATTTGTGTAGCTCCCATATGGAAATGTAAACTGTTTATAGAAGGCTGTTGACTTTTTGAGGTTCCATGAGAGAAATTAAACCATCTCCCTCATTGTTCACAGAGCAAGGTGTATATTTCAGAACTGGATATGCCTTGATGACAAGCGTTTTAAGAGTTTGAAGTTATAAACTTTACAATACCAAGGGCTCACTTACCTACAGTGTGTGACTTTTTAGCTAGCATTTAATTTATAAAAAAGCATTCTGTTTTCTGTAGAGGTCATCCTGATTCTTGCATGTTAATTTGTATCATGTGCATTTTTATATCTCTGGATTCAGAGGTACTTCACAAAGAAATAAATCTGAAGGAAGAATATGTGATATTATGTCTAGTTTGAGAAAGATTCTAACAATAGGAAACCAAGGTCTTTATTTGAGGCACTGTTAATAGATTTAGGTATATTATGAAGACACAAATTGCCACACAACATCACCTACATGTTACTTGTGATGGTGAGATTCTAATTTTTTAACAAAATTGTCACAGGTTAAGAAACTACAAATGCCAAACCATATAAATGGTTAATATCATCTGGGGATAATTTCCATTTGTTTAGCAACTATGAGAATAGTAAAAAAAACCCTAAACTCTAGAAAATATTTTATAATGTATTTGAAAATGCTGCAAATAATTATCTTTTTACTAACAATATCAAGAATATCACTATAATTTTTTTCCTGGTAAATGAAAAATAGATGTCAATGCATATTCTTGTTCAGTACAGATTTTAATTGCTTTGCTTTCTTGTTATTTGCATTGCTATGCAAAATCCAATTACCTTTATGTTACATTAGAATATCAGAAAAAAAATGGAGAGACATTTCTGTCTTGAGATGAAAAATGCTATTTGTTTTTCATGTTTCAGTCCGCTGTTGGGACTTAAATCCCACATGGATGCATTTTAAACTAAGATCCCTAGAGAAGATATGCTTATTTCTTCTCTCTCTATGGGGATGCAGATGAGTCAGAAAAATCAGTATTCGTGATCATGCATAAAAATATCCTTCAGGTGTTTAGTCCTCCTTTTTTGCCCCTTGAAATTTTAGACAAACACATCCTGATTAATTTTTAAGCACTTTCTTAGAAACATATTTCATGTTTAATTGACCTTGGATTTTTTCTCCTTTTTATTTTGCATTTTTTATTAAAATTGTGGTGTATTCATTGGTATGCTAGCAGGAAGAAGCAGAGAGTTTTCTTCTTTTTTTTTAATTTTAATTACTATTGTAAACTGATTACATAGAGGAGCTTTTCTATAGACTAAACTTTCCTCATTAATAAAGAGTGGGCTGTTGTCTAGCCCGGTGTCGAGTTTTGTAATATAGACAGTGGCAAGAAACCGCAGTGAGAAATCATGAAGGAGTTCAATATTTACTTGTGTTCTAACATAAAAATCCTGGTTTCTGTTAAATATCAGGTGCTTAAAAAACCCTTTTATGCTGAAGTTATTATCAGTGAGTTTAGCTTACATATCTATTTTTTTTCTAGCTTTTCCCAGTACAGCTACATTCTCCCCTGCAGTATGTAGGAAGCTATCTGAATTAATGCTTCTGCAGTTTACAAAACCTCTTGTGCTACATAATTTTGCTGGATGGAAAAAGATGGAATTAGATCTCTTTTGGCAGCCTCAGTGCAACCACTCACATATGAGCTGTCCTGCTGTTTCCTCTCTGAAAAGCCATTGTGTCTCTATCATTGTAGACTTCAGTCTTGGCAAAACTGCATTGCCACAGTGTGATTTCCATGGGCTTTATTTTAAACGGAATTATTTATGCTATCCTTACAGAATCTAAATCATCATGAGAGCCTCCAGAGTGAAGGTTAATTCTGTTGCCAGCAGCTGTAGCTTCGCTCTCTGAAGCTGAATCTGGTGGTGGCAGCAATTACTGGGCATTCCTGTTCCGATAAATTTGTGTTTTCTCTTTGATCAAATATGTCAAGCTTTTAATTCTGCATAATCATTGATCGCATGAAGTGCCAGACCATCTTGTTTTATCATCACTCACATCTGCTGCTATTTTCCAGTCACACAGGTAAAATGCATTGACCTAGAACGTGCTGTTTTAACCTCAGCACCCTTATTGCGAATGAATGCCAAATGTGTCTGAAATACTATTCCCAAACACTTGTAATCTCAAGAGATGGCATACTAGATGAAATAATTGAAAATAAATAAAAAAAAAAATCAAAGTAATTGTCCCAAAAGTAAAGTGCCAGAAACTAAAATAAGATGGAGAAGTTGCATCACAAGGAGGAACACAAGGCCTTTGATCTTTAAGAATCCTGTGAGTCATGTAGAATACCTATTAAATTTATGTTACACACTAGAGATCTTCTGGAATAACTGGAGCATGTTACACTAATGATAAGTAAAAAAGTAATAGGTCAAACTGCAAATTTCTTTTTTTTTAGTTTGTGCCAAGTTTGGGCAGAAAGTCAAAGTTTAAAAATAGTGCATGATGATGATAACGGACTATTAAAAATGCCCAGTACCTCAAATACCAGTTTCTGCTACTTATGATGTTTTGATTTCTATATTATGTATTTTCAGCTCAAATTTCTAAACAAAAACCCAGTTCGTGTGCAAATTGACCTTTTCATTTTGAAAAATGCCTAAATGGAACTCTATTTCAGAACTGTTTATTTTTTCTCTTCTCTCCACAGTGAATAAATTAATGTAAAAAGAACATTTCCTCCAAACTTTGTTTCATTAGAACTGTCTTTTCTGATATTTTAAGAAATTTTATAGTTCATCAAATATAATAGCCAGGTAGTGCCACAAAATGCTCAGATAAAATGGAGCCATTTACTACCCCTTATCTCCCTACACACATTAGTTTTAAGCATTTACTAATTCAGAAAATAGGGACCTCCAAGAACAGGAACATGCTTCCTGCTCTGCTTAGATAAATCCTATATTTTCACAGATGTGAACATTTTGCATTCTTAGTATGCCATGGTATGCTTTCAGCTCTTCAAGCTAAAAGTGCTAAAATAAGGCCAGGTTGTATGGGGAAGGGTTATTATATTCATTCTGAATTGTATCAATTCAATTTTTGCATTATCCACTCTCAGAATTTTGCACCTTGAAACCATAACTTAGAAACACAATTTTTAGATGTGAAGCAGCAAAATGTCGTAAGGCTCTACATGTCATATTTTCACACAGGAGAGGAAAATTGCTAAGCTCAACACCAGACAGAGTAGCATATATCTTTTGACCACATCCAGTAATGTATATTTCATTTTATAGTAACTTCTAAGACTGTCGTACAAATTTAGCTGTAGACTTGCTCTTTAACAAGCACTATTTACTGTACATGACAAGTTTAGGAGTTCAGCCATTTTTCAACAGTCTGAGTGATAAAACATGGTAATATTTTTGAGATGGAAGTTTAGCAAAAGTTCTAATACAAAACAGAGTTTATTTCAAAGGCAAAACCAGAAAGGACTAGGAAATATATTTATAACTGGATAGAAATTAACAAAGAACATTTTCAAACAGGTGGTAATAAGAAGAAAATTTTAATAGATTTGATTTGATTTAATTTGATTGTTTGATTTCTTTTGGCTTGCTTTTTTTTTTTCTGCTTTGGTCAACCCCCAGTCACACTCATACTTGTTTTTATACACTCCAGTAAAACAAGGATATTTGAGTTCCTTCCTTGTGGTTAAGCTGCATAGAAGGAGCAGCTTTTATCTTCTGATAAAAGCAGCAGTGCAAAGCAGAAAAGATATAACAATGACAGTACACATATAGATTATTCTCACTTAGATTAAATTTTTTCATGTCTTTTAGTAATGAACCTTCTTTTTGGTCTGAATTACTTTTGGTTAACCCCTACATTTCAGAGTTTAATTATTAGGCAATGCAAGGAATAATATTTAGCCATTCCAAATTGTCATCATTTCTGGGAAGCATCTAATAATTTTGCTTGCTTGTAGGAGTTATCTAGCTTTTTACTATTTCACTGTCTGCTGTAAATACTTTTCAAAACATTTTGTATTCTTCCATACTCTCAGTAGGGGCCATAACTAGACTTTGAAAATCCATATATTACCATACTGTGGCTATGCACTTTTCACAATGTAGCAATAGTGTATTAGCACGTGTCAGTTCAAACCACAATGTGTATTTTTATAAGGGTAGTTTACATAATCCCTTGGTTTCCTCTGTGGGGTTATGGACATCCAGAGACTAAACAGTTATGTTGCAGGAGTTTGACAGAAATAATTTTTACATACATTGGAGATGAACAGACATACACAATATCATTCAGTTCATCTTAAGGCAAACAGAAAGAAATGCCAGAGAAATCATATCCTGGGAGTATACCTCCATTCACTTATAAATGGAACATACAGGAGTGTAGCTCAGTATAGATGTCCAAATTGTAGATACCAACATCAGCCAAGACAATTTCCACCCTTAATGTGTTTCTTGTTTTAGTACGTAAATAGATGCATCCCAGGGCAGGCCAATCGTTCAAAGGTATTACACTCTTAGGGAGCAGGGGAGTTTTCTGTCATTCCAAGTAAACATGAATGTCAGATTAGAAATTAACCCCATATATAAAAATTTTATTATCAGATATTAAAAATAACAATAGTGTTTTCATTATCAGAAATTCAAAACAGCAAAATGTGTTTGTTGGAAAGTCTTTGAAAATATATAAATATTGTTCAGTGCTTTGAGGGTTTTTGTTGTTGTTGTCTTTTTTGTTGTTGTTTGTTTGTTTGTTTATTTGCTTGCTTGGTTGTAGCATTAAAAGTAAATCCACAAATTAACAAAAACTTAACTGCATTGTTCAGGTTTATCAATTAACTTCCATCATAAATCTAATGGAAGATTTAAAAACACTTAATGTCTAATTAATGCTTTCTCTGACAAAATTTGTTAAATTTAAAATCATACATCTCATGGCTTTTTTAAAACTAACACTGACATTTCTGTTGTCTATGTTTCCTAGAACTAAATCTGTATTTTTATTTAAGAAAGAGACGATGACATTTATTATGGAATATGTTAAAATTAGTTTAATAAACACCTATTTTCCTTTAAAAACACCTGGCACCTTTTATCTAAATATAGACTTTCAGCAAAATAATTGTTCAGCATATTTTAGCTACAAAGTTGTTTTTTGGGGAATTTAAGCTCTTAGTAAATTATAAACTATAACATTTACCTCAGTGCACTAGTTACAAAATCACATATGAAACTGCAATGAACTTCATTAAGAAGATGCTTAGAGTTATTTTCACAAGCTTTCATTAGCTTTAACAGTACATGACAGTGCATGCATATAAACATCTTGTGCACTCGGTTATTTGCTCAGCACTAAGATGAATCAGGGAGAAATATGATAATTATAGCAATATCTTCTCAATTCATGTATTAAAAAAACATAAACAGACAAGCCTTTTACTTTCATTCTTAATTCAAAGATCTTTTTAAACAAGGAATGAAACTTCACCTACAGCAAAACAAGACGTTTCCTCCTAAGCTTGTCTCAAAACTGAGCCAGTGTAGCAAATGCAAGAGTCAGAGATGATCTAGAGTACCTTGCCATTATCCTGTTGCCATATCACTTCTGCTGAGGTGAGATTGTCACCACAAAATTAAAACAGGGCTATTTACCCACAAAGATTTAGAGGATTTAGTCACTGGCTTCTTTCAGGAAATGGATCTGCATATCAGGAGTTTGCATACACTGTCATGCACAGCCTGAGGGTTCAGTCGTACTGTGCTGCTTGTCTATATGAGGCACACAGTGCAAAGCAAAGCTGGCAATGAGCCGTACAGCTAATTTCTCATGTCTGCACAAATACAGCTTTCCTGAGGGGTAAGTTTCTTACCTGCAAAGGAGGAAATGATTGTACTTCTGATGGCTGCAGATGTGCTCTTAGGAAGTTTGGATACCATAAAGTCAGACCTAACTCAACTGTGCCCTGTATGCAGTGCACTGAATCACAGGGTGGAGGGACAATTTCCTTCTATCATTATTACTCAAAAGATCCAAGATCCTCACAAGGACAATAGTTTTAGAACTGCTTCCTAGAACATGTGGACTGCAAGCAGGGCCCAAGAGAGCAGCTGAAGTGCAGACTACACCAATCTGTCGCCAGCAGAGGCCAGCAGCACCAAACTGCTGCCCTGTCTGGGAGCCAGGGATGAACAGGAAAAGAGCTGTGGCTTCTGCAGGTAACTCTTGGAGGGAGCAATAGCCAAAATGAGACTTGCAAGGCAGTGAGGTAACCATGCAGAGAGATTAGCAACTTCAAAGGCACCACACAAGCCAAGGGACAGTGCATATATGCAAGAAGAAAAGACTTTGAAGGAAGATACCAAAGTTTCACAAGCACTTGGCTGCTACTGCTTTGCAAGAAACACTAATGTTTTAATGGGTAGGCATAGAGCAATGAGCAGAAAGGGCTTTGATACTTCACTTGAAACCGTTGCAGCTTTCCTGCCAGAACCTTTAGCAGTAAGCCATAATGCACAACATTATGAAATGCAATGTAACGCTTGCTGAAGGCATTACTATTCACAAGAGCTGATATTGTAGAGGTAAAGGACGCATAAATAAACTATCTGCTACCACCTTAGTGAAAACTACAAGGTCTTTATAATCATTAAGTCTTACAAATAAGAATTACTTACTGTTTAACAGAAAATATTTTTCTGAGCAAAGGGAAGACCTCATACATTAGAAAATTAGGATTTGCTCTTAGTCTGAATACAGTTTAACAATCTATTAGTGCAAGATATTTGATTAATCTAGAAAAGCACTTCATAGGTAATATCAAAAATTCTTATTCACACTTCCTAATTAAAATCTATATGAAAGATAAATAAAGTTAAGGCTAGCAGGGTGATTTTCTGCCATGCCAGTATATTAGATACCAGTGGAATAAAATTTTTTGATAAATGCAAGTGGACAGGCTTTTACACATATAAGTTCTTCCTCCTTGTCAAAACTTCAAATACTCATAAAAACCTGATTTTTAAAGGTTGTTGAATATGGAGCACCAAATTTATCTGATTCTGGTACTTTATTTTGTGACAAGAACGTCTTACTTTCTTAATACTGTTGTTGATGAGCTAGCACTGAGAAATAGGTAGAGTGGGTCTTAAAATTAAGTAACAGATAAAAGAAATGAATGTGTTCTTTAATCTTTCAGGTGGTCACATCAGTTATGCTTCTGATATAGATCTTTTTTGATATGCATTATGGATAACATTAATATTATAATTGTGGGGAAATATTCCACTGTAAAATAAAGAAAGCAATAGAACAGCATATATTCTGGTTCTGTTGAAAGTGGCCCTTCTTCTTCAACTTGATTTAAATAGGAATAATCTAGAAAGAGTCCAAGCTCTTTGGGAAAAAGAAAAACAAAAGTTGTTATTATTGATGTCATTATGGTGTGGGGTTTATTCTCACATTGCAAATAGAATCTTTAAATTTACATGTGTTTTAACCTTTCTCTGACTTTACACTGAAGGATAACTCTAGACTTCACAATTATAAGTGGATATTTGTTCTTTCAAACCTTTGAATGTGATACTGTAAACACCATTTCCCATTTATGAAATCTAATTACATCCTTTTTTCTATGCGTGTTTAGCTACAGACAGTTCCACACTTCTTCACCATATCAAGTCAAGAAGAAAACAAAACAAAACAAAACCAGAAGCCTGAAAGCAGCAAAAGGGGGGAAAAAACCCAAAAAACCCCCAGGATAGTTAAACCATTTACAAAACAGTTATAAAATTCCTGGTAAATAAAGAAGGAAGTCTGAGGACCAATCTAGATTTTCACTGGGGTGACAAAAACTGTATCAAATATGTTAGATTTGAGAAGACAATTCACAGAGAACTACTAAAGACATTGCATGAAAATGCACCTGAAAGGCAAGGTAAAATCTTGTTTGAGCACTGCTCTTCTTTCAATGTATGTATTGGGATCTATCTTGTAATTGCAAAATTTTCCACACCATTCCACATAGTTTTATAGTTATCTGATGAAAGGTTTAATGGATAAGTCTATTGTTTGTCTATGCTATAGCTTTCAAAATGTAATCAGAAAGCCTTTGTTCCATCAAAGAAGATAAAATGATAAAACTAATATCCCAGTGGTAAAATTGACTAGTAAAACTACACAGAGCTTATCTGATTGAAGAAAATTTCTCATTTTCAGTTCAGTAGAGAATTGACTCTAAACTGACTCAAATTTCCTTATGCCTCTCATACACTGAATAACAGAAGATAATACCATCTTTGTAGAGGAAAATGCTCTAAATGCTACTCTTTTCCATAACCATGGAGGTGGCATTACCCATTCCCAGTCATTCAGTCATCATAACTGCCCAGAACTTTATTTATTTCCTTGGTTGCAAAAGGGAACCATTGAGTCTCTATGTTCTGCTAGACCTTGCTCAGTAGCTGTCACTGTGCTCCAGAGGCAGAAGTGTGGTTAAGAATCAAGAAACTCTAGGAAAAGTCAGCTTTCAATTTTTTGGATGCAGGTTAAAGAATCATCTCCTGATGACATCCTGATTATAATTCCATATAATTATTGTGTTAAAAATGTTCAGCTGCACGAGGAACCATAGAGAGAACAGGCACATATTTTGACCCCATATCCTTTGATATATAGTCACAATGCTAACCCGCTATCCCACTTCTAACAGGGGCAAATCCATTAGTTGTTGGAAATAGGAAGCTACATTAAAGAGGGTTGAAAATTTCATGGAAGCAATATTTATGTCACAAAAATACATAAAATAAATTTAGTGGAGCAGTAACAACACCCTTCAACACTAGAATTATTCTAGGACTTCAAGGGGCAAAGAAGTATGCTACTTTAGTAAAATTGAATTATAGGCAATGTAATAAAAACATTTTTTAAATATAGATATTACTCTTAATTTCAAGATATGTTCACTAGCATGTAATTTTTTTTCCAAATAATTAAAACTGCTTCTTAAAATGTTCTGTAATGAGTAGTGACACACTAATGCTTCACAGTTAAAATAGATTATTTTAAAATTGAATCCAAATGTACTGTAATTCACATTCATTAAAAAACTAGACATTTTTCAAGTAAATTAAACTATTCTATAAAAATCAATTCACTGTACAACAGTAACATATTACAGACCTGCAGTTAAAATTCAATCATTTAAATGGGAGAAACACTAATCCAGCAGTAATAATTCTATTGACTGAACAACACTTATTCAAATTTAAGAAAATAAAATACCCACCCTGCATCTGTGAGACAATCCAGAGTATCTTTAGACTCAGTAATTGTTTATTAGCCATGAAAAGACAGATTATACTATAGACAGCAAATTTGAAACATACATTGAGAATTGGAGAAAAAAATTACTTGGAGAAACGCTTTTAACTTCCATCTATAGATTTTGGTCCCAGTATTGGATATTTGACATAAAATTAATGGTTTTGTGTAAATTTATTAGTGTAATGAAAAGTATCAGATGATTTACAGATATAATTGCATATGAGTCTATAATTAATGTTATACTTTTACTGAAAATGTAAGCTAATATATGTTATTTGCAGAGTTTCAGTTTAGAAGTTTTCTTCAGTTATGTTTGATTGATGGTGAGGAGTTGCAGAAGTG
Organism: Leptocoma aspasia; assembly: GCA_013399835.1. NCBI lineage: Eukaryota > Metazoa > Chordata > Aves > Passeriformes > Nectariniidae > Leptocoma > Leptocoma aspasia. Next base: position 370,568 of record VXAX01005193.1, on the reverse strand, counting down.
ATTTTTTTTTCCTTTTAATACTAAAGTTTAAGCATCAGAAAGTATAATTTACAAAATTGGCAATTTAACATATTACTTAAATGTTAACATAATGAATTCCACCTTTTATTAAGAATAACACCATCTCCCATTGTGGAGTTTGCATTCAGTTTCATATAGCAGTGTGAAACTAGGTATTTCCCTTTCCAAATGTAGTCGACAGGATCATGATTTTGACTTTAAATGGCTAATCTCTTCCTCCTAAAAAAATTCAAAATGGATTGTTTGAACTATATTCAACATTACTAAGTCTGTTGCTACAACATTAATTTTTTTCAGTTTCCATGAGCAAAACAGAAAGAAAGAAAGAGAGAAAGAGAGAGAGAAAGAAAAAGAGAGAGAGAGAGAAAGAGAGAGAGAGAGAAAGAAAGAAAGAAAGAAAGAAAGAAAGAAAGAAAGAAAGAAAGAAAGAAAGAAAGAAAGAAAGAAAGAAAGAAAGAAAGAAAGAAAGAAAGAAAGAAAGAAAGAAAGAAAAAGAAAGAAAGAAAGAAAGAAAGAAAGAAAGAAAGAAAGAAAGAAAGAAAGAAAGAAAGAAAGAAAGAAAGAAAGAAAGAAAGAAAGAAAGAAAGAAAGAAAGAAAGAAAGAAAGAAAGAAAAAGAAAGAAAGAATGTATTGCTTAAGGGGTTTGGGAAACCAAAGAAACTATCTTTGGGTATATAGATTCTCACTATCAGATCAATCAGATCAAAGCTCCTTGTTGACACTTAGCAATAAAAGGATTCAGATAAACAGGAATGGAAATTGCCTGATGATCAGTAAGAATAATTCCATTAATGTGTGACATAGAGTATATAACAGAAACGGAGATTGTGATGGCTGGCTGTTTATCTCATCCGTTGTTATCTCTACCAGATGCCCAGATAAATGATGATATAGAGTACTTGCACAGATTACAAGCATATGTACTACAGTGCTGGATAGCAATTTAGAACTACAATTTAACACATCTCATTCATCTGAAAATTATAGGTTTTCCTGATAACAAGGTGGCCTAACAATCTCCAATATTTTCATTTATTTCTACAATAGCATTCTATTCCATTCTATAAATGAACTTTACTTAGAAAATATCCATGACAGGCTTGGTCACTGTTTATTTTTCAATAGATACAATTGTTTCATGGAAAGCATCAACAACTATTGGGACAAAACTGTAACTATGAAAACTGCTGGTGGCCAGAATTGCGTGTTAAAGTTAAAGTTGTCTAAGTTTGAAGCCAGTCTTATGCAAAAAATGCATGTATTTATATACTGTAATTACAAATTCTTTCTCAATTCTAGACATGATTTTTTTTGTCGGTACTTAAGGTCACAACTGACATATCTGCTGTTCTACTGCCTTGGTAGATTATCTGAAATGTATAAACTCGATTTGAGCCACATATAATGTTAAAATGATAGTATTTTCGACATGCAATACATGATCTCATTTTTCTTAGAAGATTGTCAAAATCGTTTCTTTACAGAAGGAGAGGTTTTATACACAGGAAGTGAAGAACATTCTGCCTTCAAGACAACAGAGAGGTTGAATGTTTGAATAAAACTTTGAAAAAGATTGCTAACCTGGGAGGAAAATTTTGAAAATTCTTCTTTACAGACGTTCTACAGTTACAAGGTTACATGTCTTCCAGCAACTCAAAGAACACCTGATGATTTACTGCATGGATGGAGAATGCACACAAAGCAAAATGTTAAATGTTAATGGATTACCATTGCCTTATCCTGAAATATCATAATCATTACAAGCCAAAGCAAAAAATAAACAGTAAAGATTTGAAATATACACAAACTGGCATCAAATACCTTAAAATATGCATTTGTGAAACTGTGAAAACACAGAGAGACTATGGAAATAAAGTTTCACAGAGTATTTCTTTGCATTTGTTTTGATTGCTCCTTGTTTCATTCCTCAGCAATAGGAAAGAAGGATGGGACAGCACTAAATTTTTCTCAACTTCTCCTGGTTCAGATCCCCAAATAGACTCATGTCACAGCTCTTGTCCTTTAGAGCATACTCTTCACACTGTACCCTGAAATAAAAAAGTTTATTTTTGAAACCCATCCGAAGAACCTTTTTATGTGTTTCCATCACTCTAAGTACTCTACGGCCACATTTGATCAGCAGGTACGTGAAACAAAAATTCCATTGGAGCAGATCACAACAAAGTGAGTATTTGTTCAATCGTGTAGGGAAATAATTGTACCTCTGCAATCAGCCTTGTTGAGGCCATACCTCAAGTCCTGCATTCAGTCCTGGGCCCCTCACTTTAAGAAAGACATTGATCTTGGTCAAAGTGGTCAAAGCATAATTCTATGAGTCTATGGAGGATAGAACTAGATCCTGCCTCGCAGTGTGCCTAACATAAAAGGACTGTAATATCCAGGCTCCATCTTGTATAGGTATGCAAAATTGCTCATCTCTTACAGAGACAGTGCAATGCTTTTACTCACTGGCTGTATTTTGGTAGGTTGGTCTCTGCTATTCAGTGCAGAACATGGAGTGTGACAGGAATGTGACTCTAATCAGTATTCACCTAGATAAAGAAAATGGGGGTTAGGCATGTGTATCCTGAAAAAGAGATGGTTGTTACTCCTGATGTTAATCTTAAACCACAGGTCATTGCATTACTCAGCGTTATTAGCTGGCTAGGTGTTTAGTGACTATATAATCACTGAGTATTAGAATAAATTCTAATTTCTATACAGTAAGTCTGTCCAAAAAACATATAGAGTTGTTGCATTGGTACTTCTGAGTAGAGGATGCAATTCAGTTGCTATTAGCTGAAAATTGAAGTAGAAGCCTTAAAATGGGATATGGATCACTATTTGTGACTGGTTTTCACATGATTTGCAACTGAAAGTCAACCATACTGATGAAATTATTATAACATATACATGCATTTTCAATTTAGATATGCAATGCTTACATTGAAAAGTCGTCTGCAGGCAGAAAGACTAGACATGCAACTAGTTTATGTGTTTGGAAACCTTTTATCATGGCTGCATTAGACTACAGACGCATCTTAGCTCAGAGTTCCTGTTGGACAGCTGCCACCTAAAATCACTATGGTGCACTATCAGCAGGTGTCAGCAGCCAAAATCCTCTCAGATTCCAAACAGACTGAACATGCTCCTATTCCCTGAGACACAGAGGGAGTTGTTCCTGCCATTCTGTCTCCTTCTGTGGATTGTGCATTGACTATGATCAAGCCTTAAAGGGGAAACTACAGGACAGCCTCCTTGTTTCATTGCAGTGAATTGTTGTAGTTATTAACCTTAGCCATAAGTGAAAGGAAAGGAGCCTTCTTATCTGAAATTCGAAGTTGTTAAAAGAGAGGAGACAAGAGAGCGCAATTTGAAAAGGAATTTGTTTGGAAAGTGATCTGAAGGTAAGATCATAGGTTGTTAAAATTTTACAATGGGCAAATGTAACTGCAAGACTATTTGCCTTTAGGATTAAGGAGATTTTTAATTCAAAAAGGCTGAAAAGCTTTAGTACTTCAAATTGTGCCAAATCAACTCATTTTTCTAATACAAGATTTTACAAATTACAAGTTAGATAGTGGTCAAGACAAATTTTATTTTGAAGAGAGTAACACATCTTACCTTTCTTACATACAAGATAGAGGGAAAAGAGTAATGACTAAATGGAAAAGAACTGGAGGTGTTTATTCTTCCTTTTGTTCAGCAGGGTCAAAATCAGAATATCAACAAGATCCATGGTACTTCTGAAATAAATAAATAACATTTTTTGAAGTATAATCAGAGTAATTGAAACCTAAAGCTTGTTAATCTACAGTGGTTTTCATCTTCAAAGCACTACAAACACAACAAATTCCTATTTCCCAAAGCATGGAGTGTGCCTCATGAGAGGACTGATGAAATAGAGGCAGCAGGCAGAGAATGACCTCCAAATTGTTCTCTAGAGTCTCAGCTATCATTAGTCACAACAGAGTGTAGGTAACATTTTCAAAAATATCTCTGTGATTTAGGAGCTGCCAGGCTGGTAGATGAACTCTGGCAAAATTTCTTCCAGCATCTGAAGATGGCAACACCCCACAGTGATCTGTTTTCTGCCTCAGTTCAGAGTTAATTCCTCTAAAACAACCTCAGATGTTTGTTTCTGTACACATGAGTCAAAATCCTATATTTTCTAAAACTTTTCAGGCACAGGAATATATATATGTGTGTCCTCAAGGCACTGGTGTACATTGGGTGACTAAGTCTTGTTGCCTCCCATCATTCAGTCCAAAGTTCTCAAAGGTGTTTTGGTGTCTGCCTTTGAGGAAAGAAAAAGAAAAGGGATTAGGCTTAGGAACCTGGAGGAAATTATTGATTTTCAGAAACTGACATTCAGTATTTTCAAACTTTTCAAGCTTGTGAATTAGAATCTCAGAAAACAATTTCAAAGGTTTCCCTAAATAAATATGCTTTCTAGGAAACTAGTGTGTACTAAGTAAATCTTTTTAGCATGAACAGGATTCTCAGAGCCTATATTGTTGCACAGTCCAAACTTATAAATTGTCCTAAAACCTATCAGGACTCAAAAACTCTCTGGCTTTCTGATTCTTACAGTCTGAGAAGCAAGTACGAGGGCTTGTCCTTCTGCACCTGCCAAGGAGATGGGGTAATTCAGTGCCCATTTGATTAAAAATGGGAACAGTTTTAGGAATGGGAACTAAAGTAATGCCTCCTTTATGTTTCCTGCATTACTCATTATACTTTCTTCCAAAGGGAGAATGAGAGTCAAGGCCAGGTCTAAGAGGACAGAGCTGTCAGCTCAAACCTTCCAAGCCTGAAGGAGAGGACATCTCAACTTTCCTGACACAGCACTGTCCCTGCTGGGAGTTCAATGAGAGAAGTATAGATTAGGTTCCTCTCAGGGCTTAGATGACATTTAAGAAACAGATTAAAACCAGTATACTCCTATAGTGTTGGTGTAGTTTTGGTTTTTTTGCACAGTGTGTGATTTAGGATGTCTCTGAAATGTTCATGATATCAGCAAAGAAGTGGAGTCTTACGCAGTGTTAGACTTCTGTGGCTATCTTGCCTTCAGTTCCTGTTAACTGTTTAATCTCTGCTGAAGTATTTAACATTATGGTCATTAGGAAAGCATTTAAAAATGTTATGGCATTGTTTTTTCTCACTATGTTTGCAAAAATGAAATAACTACCAGTTAGAAGACATTTTCATTTAGAAGACAGAAACAAGACATGATGTGGACCTAGGGGTTTGCTGAATTGAATGGGGCATGATTTTCCTGATAAAAAGCACTTTTTCAGATGTTTTCTTAAAGTTTGAGCTCCTGACATGATTCTGACTGCGGTGATGCTTTCTTGCAAACACATTTTGAAATATGAGTGAAAAACCTCTAAGGATACACCATAAAAACGAACCCAAAGATGACATTATTACATGAAGCTTTTGCTTCACCTCTGTGTGTTACAAATACCTTATGGCAAAACCAGAAAAGTTATGAAACTGTGTATAAGTGCTAATCTCAGCTGCTCAGAAATTGAAACAAGATTTTATAAAAAGACTTGATTGGAATATCTGTGAATTTATTAATTCTTAAGCTCTATTTAATACATATTTTGTTTTTGTTTTCTAAGTTTTGAATATTTAACATATAAACATTATTTTCTCTAAAACTCAAGACCAATAAAAGTATTTTTTATTTTGAAATTAAAACTGAGAGTCTCTTGAAATGTAATAATGTTGAAATCTACAGCTGTAGGAAAATCACCAAATATTATGAATATAACAATAAAATTATCAGCAGACCCAATGCTGTTCTTGCACAATGAATTTGTTACTCATAAAGTTCAGAAGTAAATAATGTACCTTAAATTATAAAACAGTTAAACATTTTATAAACACTCACTTTGTTGGTTCAAGTGCTTCACAGCAATTTTATCCTTTAGAGCACCTCTCACATTTCTTTACCATTATCTGAGAGATCATTTTGGGCTTGTTTAGCTTTCAATATCTACTTTTAAACATTTTTTTTCTTTTCTCTTAAAAACTTGAACAGCTTCTGCTATTCAACAGCTTAGTGGCAGGAAAGAACAGAAAATACCTATGCATGTAGGAATTTTTAATCCTTTACTGAAGATGAATATACAAATACATTCTGGAAGCAAGTAATGGACTGAGCCATTTTACCTTCTTGATATATATTATGAATCAAGAGTCTCTGTACTTGACACTGGGCATTAATTCACTTGAGGAATGTCTAAACATCCTTAAAACACTGAAAACAGCTGTCCTATCAACACACAAATGCAGGCAAGGTAGATATGAAGAACTGGGAATTAGATGTAAATCCATGCAATACTCTGCAGGAAGGAAGGAAAAATTCAACCCTTACCCTTGGGGCATCTACTTGTATTTTATGTGCACCTTGTCAGCAAGGCTTAATAGCTTAGGATCATTCTAACTTGGCAACATGTCTCCTGGTTTGGAAATTATCCCATTCTTTAGGCTTAGAATACATCCAGAGCACACTCATTTCCACCTGGAAGTAACTGTGCAGCTGTACCTTACAGCTGAGATATGGGATACTAGGGCAGAAGGGAGATACTGCATTCCCTGGTTTGTCAGCAGCAGCTGTTTGCCTCACAGCAGTTGCCAGAAATCTACAAGTTACTGTCAGTTTTCCCTCCCCTGATTCTGTGTATCCTGTGGGGTTTTGGCTGCTCAGGAAAATAAGATTCCCTTTAGCCTTGCTGTTCTTTGGTTTTACTACATTCATAGATCCACAGAAAGGACCTTTTATCCTCAGGCTGTTGTGGCCATTGCATAGCCTGTAAGTATGTCTCCAAAACTGATGTTAATCCCTGAAGCCTTTTAGCAATGTCATAGAACCAGCCTGGTGTATCAGGCTTGACTGAACCAGGGTTTTTCAACTTACAGTGAAAAGAAGTCGGGAAAAAAAGAATGGGTTATCAAGTGTCTAAACAACAACCAAAACAAATCCACAATTTAAATAAAATAAAATAAAAAACAAAGCAGGACAAGGGTAGGCCAATCAGAAATTAACAACATATAAAAAATCCAGAATGAAAACTCTATTCCATGAAAAAAAAAAAAAGAGCTCTGAAATCTTGGTAAAAAGCTCTAATAATATGCCTTTAAAGTAGTCAGGTGCTACAGTACTAGTACATATTGGAAATCTTCTGGAACAATAGACAGCCAGTGTGTCAGGCTGGTGAGTGCATTAGTCAGCCCTAGTAACCCCAATCAGCCTCACCTGAAGCCTCCACCCTTAGCCATGGGCCAGGAGCTGTATTATGCTCTGCCCTGGGTACTTCCTCTCTCCCTAAGCTGTCGTGCTCTGTCTTGCTCAGCTGTGCCTGGCTACAGGAGCCTTGGGACTGGAGTTTGACCTGTGGCTGGCCTGACCTTAGCTCTGTCTGGTAGATCCAATGCTTGTGATCCTGATTGTGACCCATGGACTGACCTCAGACTTGTCTCATCACTGTGCTATTCTCCTATGACCCGGGCTTTGGGTTGGGTCACCATCTCAGGTTTTGTCCTGGTTGGGTACTGTGAGATGGGGCTCTGGCTTCTGTCCCTCCTGGCCATGATACCCCTCTTGACTTCTTAGGAGAAGCTGGTCCTTGCTGTTCCCTGAGAGGATAGACATCCAAGTCCTAAATAGTCGCTCACAAACTTTGTCTTACTTTGTTTCTTATAGTGGCTTTGTAGTTTTTACGCCATAATTAACTGCTGTAAATTAAGTAAATAAGAGGTGTGTTTAACAAAATGGAAGGCTGAGTGGCTGAGATTTAGGTCTCTAGTAGTAGGAGTGAAAGTTACGACAAAGTGCTATAGAGCCATGCCACGATGGAACCCAGTCTTCTGCTGTTTCCCTGCAGGAAGCATTTCTGGTATGTAATATAAGTATTTCATGTGTACTCTTCACTTTAGCCAAGCTGAGATAATGAAGTGAAAAGCATGCAGAGTTTGAACTGCTTCTTAGTTATTTGTCAACAGACATTCTTGAAAGCAAAATGAAAACTAAAATGTCTAAATCTATATGAGTCATATGAGTGATGTGAAAGGAATGTGCTAAAAATGTCTCTAGGTACTGTGAAACAGAAAAATCAGTTATTTGCTTGGGGGAGGCTCCATGGTTACTTCTGTATAAAGCAGAAAAGCTAGAAGACACTTGAATTCCTGGTTTGAGTCATATCAAAACACAAGAAAACCTTGGTTACTCTCAGGGGGGTTAAAGGGTTTTAAAAGCTTAGTTTTTTGCTTTGGTTTTTTGTGGGGGTTTTTTTGGGGGAGGATCTTCGGGGGTTTTTGTTGTTGCTTTTTTGGTTTATTTGGATTTGGGTTTGGTTTTTTTTCTGTGATCTTAGAGTAATAATGTTGTAGAATAGGTGAATGGTACCACTGGGTACCCATATGCAACTTGGTATGGAAGAGAGTAGGAACCCTTCACTGGTAGCTGTCTGCTCTGCCTCAAAGAACTGCACTTTTTGCACAGTTTTGCAGCTACATTCAGGTGCGCTCTCCAGCACGTGAACATTAAGAAGTCCCTTTTGCTTCTTTTTACCTTTGTTCTTTGCTCAATTTTATAACAGAAAAGTCTGATTCGGTTTGGGACAGCAAAGCTTTGTTGCCAATTTTGGTACTGATGGCTATGAAATTAGAGAAGAGTGAAATGCACTCTTTCTTGAAGTTGATGTCTAACTTCTACTGAGTATAGGAATTTATCCTTTCCTAAGCATTTCCTAAGAACTAACTTAGGAGAATCCAAAAGATGTAAAAGAGTTGGGAATTTATTCTCTTGTTACATCTTTTCATGCTTTGCATACAAACTTTCGCATCCTGTCTGTCTGAACCAAGGAGAACAGTAAGAAAAAAAAGATGGGTTTGGAGCTCTGCAGTGACTGAGAAACTGAAGAAGTCTAATGAAAGCTGAAAAAACCCCCAAAACTGAAAAATATTTTCCATGTTTTTCTGTTGCATCCAGGATTTCTAAGACCTAGCCCATTGCCCTAATAGCCTGGGTCATGATTTCTGAAATCTAAGGGCTGAAAAAATTGTTATTAGTATTTTTTTTGTGTTTTGGGTCCTGTTCTTTAAAAATATGGATTTGGATTTTAAATAATAATCAATGGAAAATATAGGAGTTGTTCTCCCTCAGCTGTATGAAAGGGTTCTACCATTTTAAAATGTGAAGATGGAGAGATTAAACTGCCTTTGGAAGGGCAGACTGTAGATTAACTCTGAAAGTTAAATCAAAGTTTTGCTAAGTATTTATACTTAGAGTTTTGAAGTATCTATAATATAAATCTATTTTTAAAAAATACTGATATTTGCATATATTAGCTTTTTAAGCTTTGTTGTAAAAGAAGCAGTGGGGTTGGAGGAGAATCCTTGATTTTTGCTAGTTATTCCATTAATAATTTCTTGTGTGAAGGCTACCAATTGTTTCCTTAAATTTAAGGTTCACAAGCAAAACCATATTTCATCAAATCAGTGGAATTAAAAATAAGAGATTACTATTTTAATTCCCATGTCTTACTGAAAAGTAAACTGTCCAAAATAATAGTGGCCTCTCTGAGGGTGAGGAAATGTTAGATGACTAACTTTCAAAGTTAGATAAATTAATTTATTGCACAGAAATATTTGTATAGCACATCTTGATAATCACTTTATTTTGGAGTTTGTACAGGAAGCAGTGTGAATCAGGTCTTTGACCTGCAGAAATCACCAGGTAATGGTGCAGTCTGTTTATTCTTCTTGCTATGTCTGTCTTACTAATTAGCCAGTTCACCCATGATGTTACTGAGTTGGACTGTAGATAGGTGCTGTACATGGAACATCTCAGGCAGGTAAATCAACTTAGCTCCTTCTATCTCTGATATTAACATGCTTTAGGATTTGCTGGGTTTACTGCACTGGACTCAGCTTTGGAGTTTTTCACTAACTGGTTTCTTTTCATGTGCTGGTGGCATCTGCACATCGTTTTTAACCCTACAGAAAATAGTTCATAAAGGCTCTAACACAGTATGGATCTCTGAAGCTCCATTATAAGCCTAGAAAGCCAGGGGTCTGTATTTCCAATAAATACTGCCAGACTCTTGACTGAAGGGATGCAAGCCACATCTCCTCTAATACTTGTTACTATGTCCCAGGAAAGAATAAACAAGCTTAGAGGCCAGAAAAATGTATTAAACCAGAAATTTTTTCTTAAATATTTTATGTTTCCAGGTATCCTTGCCCCATGAGCCAGTATTAAGTCAGTAGCTGTAGTGTTGACAGGCATTTCTATGATTGCATGATAAGACACAACCTTTAATTTAGAATATAATAATGTAATATCGTCTATAATTGACATAATATTCCATCTATAATGGACATCCATCATAACTATTGTTTCAATGTCCTGTTTTATTGCAGTCTAATGCAAGGTACAGTAATAAATAGTGATGTAATTTTTGAAATTATTATATCAGGAATGTAGATCATGAGTACTTTAGTTATCCACTTAGATATACACTTAAATCTCAACAGTTTCAGGGAGTGACTGCTCAGTGGGTGACTAAGAACATCTAAAAGGAGAATATCATTGCTACACATCAGACTGCTGTTTAATTTTAATGTCTTTTTGCAGAAATTCATAAACATTTTACTTAAGATAGACACCTTTTTTCTCTCATCAGGAGTTTTTTCCTTTTTTATCTTAAATATCTACCAATACAATGTTACCTGGAAATACATTTTCTCTCCTACTACCAGAAAAATGAAGTCTAAAAATACGGGTTTAGTTTAACATGTAAGGTATGAGGCAAAATATCAGTTGCAAATAGCAGCCTGAAAAATGTCTGTTGACAGCAGTATGATGATTTGATTCCTTGAAATGCTACTTTGAAACATTTTCATTGCAGGAATGTTATCACTTATGTCCAGTTTGAAGCAAAAACATGTTTCTGTTAGCATTCCTGGAATCTGAATTTCATGGAATAGTGGTAGCAGTTGTACTAGGTTTTTCTATGACCAAAAAAGATCACACTACATATGTGAAGTTAATTTGATATCCCTGTTAATATTTTCATCTTAATAGTCTTAATCATGAATAACCTCACCAGCAAAAAACAACAACAACAAAAAAAATAAAAGGCAGCCAACCCATAAACACTTAAAACCCCCAAATCCTTGTGGGCTGAGATAAAGACAGTGAAGTAGATGAAAAGTTGGGGATGAAAGGAATGCAAAGGCAATCACAGCCTCTGCCAGCTGAGATGGTGACCGAGCAGTAATCATCTTGGAAAACAAAAGTCCCCCCACTTCCTCCTACAGCTAAGGTTTTGATGCTGATCATGTTACATGATATGGAATATCCCACTAGCTGATTTTAGTCACCTGCCTTGGCAGTGCCCCTCAATTTCTGGCCCACCTGCAGCCTAATTCTGGGAGGCCACAGTGAGGGAAAAAATGCCTTGTTGCTGTGCAAGCTCTATTCAGTAATGACTGAAATACTGTTGTGTTATCAACGCCGGTTTAGCTATAAATCCAAAATACAGCACCAGATGGGCTGTTACGAAGAGAGCTAGCGGCTTTCCACGCAGACACAGTACAACTTGTAATGGTGGAAATCACTTTAACTGGGTTGCAATTGTGATTGGTAGTTGAGTAGAGGAAAAGATGGAAAAATATTTCTTATTTCTTGTTACACTGCATTTTCACAAAGTGCTGCAGAGTTCTGCTAGAGCTAATTGAATATATTAATTTTTTTCTGCTTTTGTTTCTACATTATTTCTGATTTCTCAGGAAGATTTTACTTTGTGAGGATCTTTCAGTGAACATAGGAAAAATGTAACATAATGAAAACAAATAGTCCCCAATCTTTCAAAAAAAGTTTACTTTGAATTTAGAAGAGTTAAAAAGGAATTCAGGAAGGAAAAAATAATGAATCCCTTGAAATGTTGTTTTCAGACACTCAAATAAAACAAAGTAGTTGAAGAATCAATGTAATTGTAACTTGGCAGAGTTCTCAGGACTAAAAATATGTATTATCTCAACCCTTTTTTCTGTAAGTTAAATTATTATGAGGAAACTGATAGCTAGGTCTGAATAAAAGAAATAAAATTTTGGACCTTATGCTTCAGTGCCAGGTTGTCCTTGAGAAACTGATGAAAAATGTTTGCCAAGAGTTAAATACAAGAAAGAGTTCATGCTCTATTTGACATAAAAACATTATAATAACCAATTATTCTAAGGGGTCAGAAACCTGAAAATAGCCTCACTTGAAAGATGTTTTTACTATCATAGCCTTTATGCATTCTCAAGATCAGTTTTTTCAACAAAATCCATCAGTGTCTCACCTTTCAAAGAATAAAAACATAATTTCAAAATTCTCATTTTAAAATAGAAAATAGAAAATCACAGGTGAAGTTTTCAAGAACTGGATATTCAAATAGGAGTTCATCAGAATCAATGCATACAGAAAACTGCTTTGTCAGAAGGGTAACACAGACTTTAGGGAGTGTATTGTGATCATATTGATCATTATGGTTGATGTAAATCATGTAACAGAGCTCAACTTAGGTCTTGTTGGGTAACTTTAGATATATCAGGTAAGATAATTAGACATAAAATGGTATATAATTGTGGCTTAACTATAGATTGAGTTATAAGTGGAGAATATTGAGTTATAAGTGGAAAAAGTCACCAAGTGGGTTAATTTGCCCATAGATAAATAAACACACATCCATTTCTCATTCAAATTACTAATCTCTAATATTAGGCCACACACATCATAAATTCTCATTACTCTTAACACACTGCTTTAAATTCATATTAACTTTCTGATCTGCAAAACACTAGTAAGATGAAGCATTTGAATTCAGCTCAGTTGAAGCAGTTGAAATCATTAAGCTGCAAGTTTTATTTCTTTGGCTTTCTCTCTGGATTTTGTTTCAAAAAACCACAAGCTTAAAGATTAGCTCTTTTTTGGTCTCAGTAGAGTTATATTATGTGATGCCTACCACTGAGAATTAATGTTAAACATGTATTTTTTTAAAGGCTACAATTTTTTGTGTGTGTGGATATTTCTCACATTGTTCAAGATCTCCAGGGAATTGAGGCCAGTTAGCATTACCCGTGGACAGACCTATTTACTGAAAAGTGATGACATTTTTATCACCATTATATAATTCATCAGTCCTTCAGGCTTTTACTTGAAGTGTTTTGGTTTTTACTGATTCTCATTTCACCATTTTTTTTTCCTATTTCTCCTGTGTTCTAACAGTAAAATGACAAAGGTAAATAAAGCAAGAAGGTAAATAAAGTTAAAAATCACTATAAATCACTATGACTTGAGCTTTTTGGTAGGTTGGCACGTTAATCACAGAATGGGAAGAGACCACAGTGGGTCGTTAGGTCCAAGCTTCCTGCTCAAACAGGGTCATCCCACAACAAATTGCACAGGGTTGTGTCCAGATGGTTCTTGAATATCTCCAGTGAGGGAGGCTCCACAACCTCTCTGGGTTGTGTTCCAGTGCATAGCCACCTACACCATAAAGAAGTTCTTACTCATGTTCGGTGGAGCTCCCTGTGCATCAGTTTCTGCCTGTTGCCTCTTGTCCTCTTGCTTGGCATCACTGAGAAGAGTCTGGTCCATCCACTTGACAGCGTCTCTTCAGATATGTGTGAGCATTGATGAGATCCCATCTCAGCCATCTCTTCTTGAATTTGAACAGGCCCAGCTCCCTCAGCCTATACTCAAAGAAGAGATGCTCCCATCTCCTAATCAATTTTGTGGCCTTCCACTGGATTTGCTCCTGGAGCTCCATATGTCCCTTGTACTGGAAAGCCCAGAACTGGACATGACACTTAAGGTGCAGCCTCATCAGAGCTGAGTAGAGGAGTAACTTATTGGTAGTGAGGACCAAATTACTGGCAGTGCTCTTCCTAGTGTACCCCAGGACATGAATGGCCTTCTTGGCCACAAGAACACACTTCTGGCTCCTGGACAGTTTGTGTCCACCAGGACTCCCAGATCCTTCTCTGCAGAGTTGCTTTCTGGCAGGCCAGCTCCCGGCCTGTACTGGGGTGTGGGGTTATTCCTCCCCAGATGCAGGAGCCTGCATTTACCCTTCTTGAATTTCGGAAGGTTCTTCTCTGTCCATCTCTCCAAAATGCCAAGACCCTTCTGAAGGGCTGCACAGCACTCTGAAGTATCAGCCATGCCTCCCAGGTTTGTATCCTCAGCAAACTTGCTGCAGAGGCATCTGCTCCTTCATCCAAGTCATTGATGAATAAGTAAAAAAAGTCTGGACATAATAATATGTGTACTCCTAGTTACTGAGAAGTTCTTAGGCAGTGGACTCCATCTGAATGATACTGCAGGGGTTTTTGGGAAAAAAGGTTATAAATTACATGGCTGTCATCAGAGACCTGTATGAGAAAACCTTTAATGAATTTGATTTGTTTGGAGGCACTAGTCTGCAAGGCCTATAGATAGGACACCCTTTCTTTTCATCTGTAATATTGTGGATATTTTCCAATGGCTTACACGCATTTACGTGATTTGCGTGCCCCTACCCTGTGCGCTATCATGCATATGCAACACTCGCAAACAAATAAGATTGCAGTGGGTACAAAGCTGTACTAAATTAATCATAATAACAAATTCACAAATCCGTTACCACCTTTTAACCAAAGAAGTGACAGGGTATCTTGCTATGTTATTACTTATGTTGTAATTCCTCCCTTATTTTCTTTTGTATGTCAGTGTTTCTTTATATTTTCCAACATTTCAATCCTCTGCACTGAAGATTAGGGTCTTTATCAAATGTGTTCTATTAATACTGAAATACTTTTCAATGTTCTTGCCAAATTCAACTGGCTAGCACAGGCATTATTGTAAAATCCCTGATGCTAGTGATGGTTATGATATTAATTTAGACTAGTGAAAATATGCATGGTAAATCCTGCTTAGGCCTGGTTTTCATTCCAGGGTCTCTAAGTCACATCTTCTATTCTTATATGTATTTACTTCAAAAAACAAAGTTATTTTCTATGTATATATTATTTAAGAGATCTTACTAAAGATAGTGTCATCCTAACAAATACAAAAAAAAGCATACTGATTTCTTCGACAATTAAATAGTCCACACCTCCTTTTTCTAATATAAATCTAAATCTTCTTTGAAAATTAGAAAGGCTTACAGAATGAAACTTTATTTGCCAGTAAATAATTTACTTTCATTCTCAGTATAAAAATACATAAGGCAAAAAACTATAGATTTTTAAATGAATTCAAAATGTGGTCTAGAAGAAAATAATTCTGTCTGGTTTGCTGGGACTTTTTTCAATAAGTCTGGTTATTGTATTCAACTTATTATGCAGCCTCAAAAGCATGAAGAATACAAGGACTTAATTTCTTTTTACTGGGTCTTTTTGAGTATTGCAAGCTGTTCCTTCATACATATGGAAAAAGCACCTAACTTTTCACAGAAAACAGAATGAAAAATACTGAAACATTGGGGTACTTAATTGAAAAAAGATTAAGCAGCTGTGGTATCTCCTTTTCCATATACATCCTCCCATTGTCCATATACAATAAGCAAAAAAAAAAAGGTGCTGAAAATAGTTATGCTCACAATGTGTTAGGCTGTATTATTGATAAGAGAAGGGGAGATGCAACAGTGTTTTTAACATGACATGGATCACAAGTACTGTAAATCATGCACACATGGAATACTTCCTGTTAGTTTGCTTTGGTTAATAAAGTTACATACAGATTTATGTATATATCTCTGTATATATGCAGAGATTATACTTTCCAAAAAAAGAGATGAAATTACAGTTTATGTTAAATTATAAATTTAAACTAGTAGGCTAAAATTTCTTCTGGTGGAAATAGGGATTAAGGAATTAGAAATGAGCTATTTTCTATAGTTGCAACAACCTTGTTAAGTATTCAGAAAATACACTAACCGCTGGGAGAAGCAGGTAAAAGATAAGAATGTGATTCTTCAGAAGAATAAAGCTTTCACTTTAATTATCCTTAAAGATCTAAAATGTACAAAATTTTATCTGCAACTGTAATTCATAGAGTTATTTGGTGTCAGATGGAAAATTATTGCAGGTCCAGTTGGATGTTCTGCTTTTTTTCCCGAGTTACTGCTGCTGGAACTTCTGTGTACATTGGCAAAGCAGCTTATATATCTAAGAAGGAGTATATTTCCTACTTGTATTTAAAGTATATAACATTGTACCAGGAACTCTTCTCTGTTAGGTGAGAAAATTGCTGTGACTTCAATGGATGGGGTAGATCTTAAGGACCAAACTTTAAAGTTGGATACACCTGGATCAGCCTTTTCTACTGCCTCTCTTTAGACTATCTATCCAGAAGGGCTTGTTCTGTAAGACCATTGCACTGTATCTCCAAATATTTTCCCAGTATTCATGTCTCTCTGAAAGTCTTCAGAAATTTGGTCAATTGCAAAGAAACTGTATGAAATCCAGTTAGGATTTTGTTGTTGTTAGTGTTAGAGAGCTATAGAATTCAAAAGGATAGCTAATAAATATGTAGAGTAAGTTGTTAGGATTCAAGCAATTAAAGCTTGCTTTGTAGGTGCACTTTTCTGGGCACTGCTTATGCTTCCTTGTGAAGGAATTGACAAGGTTTTAATACACTTCTCTTTGCTTTTTAAAAGAGCTAATACAAATACCATTTTTATATTGACTCCCATTCACCAACCTGTTAGACACTGGTCTCATACAAAACAAAACACAACTAAAATAATCCATAATCTTTATAATTTCTCTGTGCTTTATTCTTTGCAGCTTCCTTTTCTGACAACAGTGTTTTATAGGCTATTTCTTTTTACTTCATTGTCATTTTTCCCAACTTATGTATTGCAAACAAAAACCCAAAATCATCAGGACATATCAATCAAGAGGCATATATGTAGAGGGTAGTACTTGTAGATCTAGTTCACTGAATTCCCCCTCCCCCATATTTTTTTAGTGGCTGTAATATGAGACTGTTAGGTCCTGGTTTTAGTTTTAACTAGCATCCTACGCCAGCTTGTTAAACCACTTATCAAAACCTGGGTACTGCAATGCTCAACTGGACCTGGAACTGCCTGCTCAACTATACCTGTCTCTGGGTATGTAAAAAAGGGATTAGGGCCACAGGCAACTTTATTATTGCATTGCTTCTGGGGTTGCAGCTGGCTCCTTATTACTGCCCTTCTCACATTCATTTTGGCCAATCTAGAGGTATGTTCTCATTCCTATTATAAACTTTTCTGGTACAGTGGTTTTGGAAAGAATTTTTGCTTGTTATGGATATTTTCTTTATTTTCTCTTTTCAATGCAAGAAAAAGAAAATGCTTTCTTTAAAGGAGCAACTAGTCACTGCACCATTGAGAAAAGACTTTGAGTCAGTGGCAAAGAACTACAACCCTCTGACAGTGGCTGCATATACTTGACACCTTTTGCTCAATCATAGCTGTTTTTTCACTGTGTAATGATTTTGCTCCATGTAGCTGTTCAGCTAGGTTCTGGTGAAGTATGCCTCAGCCAGCTTTGAGAACAGTAGGCTAAATCTCACTACAGATGGAGTCTGGTGGAGAGCTATTAATCAAATAGCCAATTAGCCATCTCTCATGATAGCAGGTTTCAACGCCATGTGATACAGCACATACCAGCTGTATTCTACAGGACTGATCATCTTTTGGGAAAAGTTGCACACAGCCACTGAAGTCTTAACACTCAGCCTTCTTCTACACATGATGTCTTACCATCCATCTTTCTGCTGCAATTAATTTAGTAAAATCATTGATCCTAGAAATCATTCAAATCATCCATTTGAAATTAAATCTTAAGATAATATGCAGTGTATCTTGTTAAACATAAAATAAATAAGAAAATTGTTTGGGATATTTTTAACAAATTGGAAAGAAAATTTCTGCTAAATTCTATAAATATAAATTCTACTAGTTCTTCCTTAGAAATATTTGTTATTTTTGTTATCAAATTGGTTGCTTAGTCAAAGGCATCCACATAAAGAAAACAAAAGCATCATATAAGCAGCAGTACAGTGGATATAAAAAGAAAAAAAAAAACAAACTTGGAGACACAAAGATTAAAATAAGAGGGACATGTGGGGAGAGTAAAATAGGAAGGATTTATTACTATGAGTAAAATAAGAGAAAATTTAACCAGCAGCCAAGGAAAGAGCCATACTTGCCTGTTTCATCTTTGGAGAAGCAGTGGTAACAAGACCAAAGAGGCCTGCTGTAATTATTCTACTCGAGGGAAGTAGCTCTAAATTCTGCCTTGGGCTTCAAAAGATCTGTCTGCCAAAGGCAGTACAAGAGATGCTGAGAAACAGCAACTTCCCTGTGAGCTCTTTGCCTAAAAGTTATGTTTATATTCCTTCTTTTGTTTTCACTGCCTGCATCCCTCAGCTTGTTGAAAGACTAGATCTTGTTTCAGAAGGAAGGCTGGGGAATGAAGATGTTTCACTGAGGATATAAAAATGAGCAAATTGTTTACTACCACACCATGTCCTTCCCATGTTTTTACCTAGTTGCAGAAGGGGGTGCCTCCCACAGTTTCAGCATGAGTTCCTTCTGGAGGATACATTTATTCGCGGTACAGACTGCTCCAGAGTGGGTCCCCTTGCAGGGTCACAGTTCCTGCCAGAGAACCTGTGCATGCATGGGTTTCTCTCCATGGGCTGCAGGGCCTGCCAGGAGTCTGCTCTTGCAAGGATATCCATGGTCTGCAGCTTCCTTCAGGACATAGCTTTTTTGCTTCAGGGGCATCCTTCACAGGCAGCACGTGGACCTCTGCTACACAATAGATCTCCATGGGCTGCAGGGGAATCTGCTCTGGTGCCTGGAGCACCTCTTCCCCCTCCTTCTTTACTCTTCACTGACCTGTGTGTTTACAGGGCTGTTTCTCACTTATTTTTTCACTCCTTTAGCTCACAGCTGCTCTACAGTAGTCTTATGTTTTTCTTAAATATGTTTACATAGAGGCACTACCACTGTCACTGTTGGGCTCAGCTTTGTCCAGCTGGAATTGGAGCTGCATGAAACTGTCTGTGTCTGACATGGGGGCACCTTGTCTTCTTACAGAAGGCACTCCTGCAGCTCACCTGCTATCAAAACCTTGTTGTGTAAACCCAGTCCTTAAGCAAATTAAGTTATGGAGACATAGTATTAATTTAAGTGTAAACTTCACAAGCTCTTCCAAAGAACAGAGAGCTATATGCAAGTCAAGGATTTCATCACAATAAAGGCCTGATTTGACTATGAGAATCCTGTGTGAAGGAAAAAATAGCCTCACCCAAAGCCAAATTAACACATTAACTGTGTTTCTGATGAATGCAAAATACATTAATAGAAATCCACCAAATAATTTTACATTGCCTTAAGTAATATATTTTTTTTTAATTTCAAAGAATTGCCCAACATTCCTAAAAAATAAAAATCATGTTACTAGACACCACTGAAAGGCTAAGCATGCAAAAAAAAAATAGTATAGAGAAAATTATACAGATAAATTATTAGCTGTCTTTTTCTCACAGGGAACAATGGCTCATTTTGTAAAAACAGTCACCTGGTATCAAAAGGATAACAGGAATCCCTAAAACATCCGAAAAGTAAAGTATGAACAGCAGTTTTCTCTTTTTGCAATTAAAACTAATTGTTCATTTGGCCCTAAAATCTTGAGTTTTTAAGCCTGTAATCTACTTACTTTCTATTCTCTCTGTTAAAAAGAAAGAATAAAAGTAATTATTGTCAGAAATAGTAAACTCATATTAATCACAATTACAAGGAGTAATGTCTGATTACAATTTTTAATCAATCATGCTATTCCGTGTTTAACTCAGTAATGTTGGGACCACTAGAGTGGACAACCATCTGTGCTTCTGTAAAATTAGAAATATGATGAATTATAGCTACTGGTAGTTTAAGACTATACTATGAATACAAATCATTAGAACTGTGGCAATTTTAACATACTGCCAAAAACATTTTATCAGCTGTGTTTGCTGTTCTCCTCATGGAAAAAAAAGTACTAAGAGAAAGATCCACACTTCACTCATCAGCTTTTAGTAATGATTTACAGTGAACAAAAAGACAAAGTTCTCCTGACTTTCTGTTTACATAGCACGAATCCCTTTAGTCATAGTGAATGCTACAGTCTGAAGATTACAGTCTGCTCTTATCTCAGATGGTCACTACCTAAAGCCTGTTAAGCTTCCAGACTCTCAAATAATGTATCTCAAGTGTTACATTCAGCCAAGTTGCTGCATAGTCATCACCAGTATAGCTGAGAGAAGAATCAAATCTCTTTGGAATAGCTGAATTCAATGATTTGTCAAAATGATAAACTTAGTAAGAGAACAAAATGGCACATGAAACAGCAAATAAAATACAATAACATTTTTAGGACCACTTTAAGTTTCTGCTGTTATTTCAGAGGATAAAAGAAAAATTCAGGTTGGAAGGGACCCTAAGAGATCCCCAGTTCAAACTCCTACTGTCAGCAAGACCACCACAAAGTATGTGGTCAGGCATGGTTGATCAGGGACTTATTTACTCCCAAGCACGGAGAGACAATTCACAATAACCCTGGGCAGCCTGTGTCATGGACTGAGAGTCCTTGTGGGGAGGTTTATCCTTATAGGCAGTGAGAACTTCCCTTGGTTCAATTAATTTCCTTTGTCTCTGTTGTCCCATCTTGGGCCACTGTGCAGGGCCTCGCTCCGTCTTCTCCATTGCCTACCCATATAGGGGAGCTGCTGTTTGCTGTACCTAAAGCTGTTCTTGCTCCAGAAGGAACAAGATATGATTTCTCATGATCTTCTTGCAGGGAAACTACACCAAGCCCCCACTGTAGTGGGCCTACATTGCACTTGGTCCAGTTTTGTCATGTCTTCACGTACTGGAAAATCAAAACTGGATGCAGCACTCTAGATGTATAGAACAAATAACTGCTGAATGAATGGAGATAACTAGGTTCCTCAGTTCACCAGCTGTGCCTCTGACGGTACAGCCCAGGATGTATTTAATATTCTTTACTGCTAAATCAAGTACCTCTTTACAATGTATATAAATACATGTCCAGTGGTTACTGTTTTCCAGTCATTACAGTCATGCAGAAACACACTGTAAAAGTACATCTGGTTTTATTTGTCATTCTTGGTCTCAAAATAAAGACACTGGCTATTCTCCCTCTGAACTACTGTGAATTTTCTCTTCCTTTACATTTTCTTATATACGTGAATTGTTTAGTTGCCCTATTTCAAATGGCTGCTATAAATATGTATTTGAAACAGACATAGAGAGCAAAGATGCAATGACGAGATTTTCTCCATCAGAATTTTCAAACAATTGGTTAAATATAATCCCTTGAAAAAGATAGACAATAATAATCTTGAACCATTTAGAATTTAATAGGCTCTCTCCTTGGTGTATATGGATAACTATTCAGGATGATGTTTTACCAGAAATATTAAATGTTTATGTTATGATTAAAAGTACTACAGCCAGTATTGTTTTTTTAGAATAGGATTCCTAAGTATCTCAGCTCCTGACAAAGCTGACAGATCTCCTTGAGAATTTAAAGATAATAGAGATAGGAACAGGGCTAAATACATGACTTTATGCCTTACGAGAAGAGATTTAGTTTGGACAAAAGTTAGTATCCAAATAAGAAACTGGACTCTAATCTTAATTCTGTGAACAAAATTACTCTGCAAACAGTAGTCTTTCATCAAAACATATGACCAGATTTAGCTCCAGATTTCATTGTGTCGGTTCATTTTTTTCATTTAGATAAAGAGCTTTGGATAACTGGGTAGTTCAACATCAAGAAAAAGAGATAAAGATGTTTGCTTTTAAATTATTTTTTGGTGATACTTAGTAATTTTAAAATTTAAGAAAAAAAATACACATAATATCTTAGTTCTTGGAATGATTTGCATATTATATTGGCCTAATTTTTTCTGAAGCTTCCTATAGCAACTTAATGGAAAGCATAGCTATAATATATGAATTTTGCAAGAATATGTAAAAGAATCAATGAAGAAAAAAGAGGAAAACCTAACTTTTGTCACCAGTGTTTTCAGCGCTTGCCTGCTCTTACACAGAAAGATACGTTTTATTTTCAGTCTGTGTTATGTTTCAGCATAATGAGCACAAAAAAAAATGCAAATATGAATCGATTTTATACAGAGGTCAGTACAAGGGACAAGCAATCTGTGAAAAAGTTAGCAGTCCTAAGTAAGAAAAGTAATTAGAAAGATGACCATAACCTTTCTTTAATGAATAGCAATAATAAATTACTTCCTTGGTGGTTTTGTGACCCTGTCAAGCTAGCAAGGTGGTCTTTCCCAAGTGGATCTATGTTTCGATCCCTTTTGTAATCACAGTCTCACAGCTGTGGAAAATAGTACCATTTATTAATTGATCCCTGATTGCTTTCATCTGTAGTGGGCAAGAAGCACTCAGGCTCATTTTCCACTGTTGTGAAAGGTTCTTGGGAGAAAAAACGGGGACATTTGTCAACTGTAGGTCTTGAACATTGTTTTTCTTACTTCTTGGTATTGTTGCTTGAGTCATTCAACTTGTCAGTGTCAAAGCAAGCTTAAGAGCAAGAGAAAATTATAGCTTTAGCAGTCAGCTCTACTCCACAAAGCAGATGAAAAATGTCCTCCCAAAACTAGCACTGGTGTTTTGAGTTGCATTAAAGGTATCATCCAGTAAAAGATACATTTAAGAAAATCTACTTGTGTACATTAATTTGAGGTTTTCCCTGCTAGCACAAACATTTATTGTGAAAGACAACCATTGGTTAATAAGCACTGTAATTGGCATTGAGTACTTTGGGGCTTTTTACTCTTAAGGAATCCCAGACAAATACAGTAACTGGAACCTCACTGCCAGGTCTGGGTTAGAGAGGCTCTAACTCCTGTGAGATAAGATGCAATAGCTGTTTTAACATTTCATTAAGGCATAGGGGGAAAAAAAGAAAAAACCCCACATTCAGTTTATTTTCAAACGGTACATCCCCTAATGCACTACCTGAGAAGAGCCTGTGCATTAAAACATCTGATTAATTTAGCTGTCCTGATTTCAAAGCACTTCTGCCTACAGGCTACTATTTAGGAACTTTCATAAATAGACTTCTTAACTATGTTTCCTAGGCCATATTAAAGTTTACCTCCCTTACAAGGTTTTGAGACAGACCTTTTTCCTGGTGGCAGTATCTCTTGCTCTGCCTTTAACAGAATTATAGGAAGCAGCAAGCTAGAGATAAGATGAGCATCCCAACTGTATTCAAGAAAAAAATAATAATTAAATAATCAGAGAACTATAGACCGACATTGGGGAATTTTGGTGCTCCAACCAAAACTTTTTCAAGAAATCTAAAATTGCATTTTTAGACAGAACCAGCATTGAGTAAGCATACTCACTCTGAGCTATGATATATGCAGGAAGAATACTTAACTGCAAAAAGTTAGTAGAAAAGGGAAACTACAACTTGTAAGTGATTACATCTCTGCTTATACCTCAAATTAATCTATTTTGTGGTTTATATCTTCAGGCAACTTCCAAAACAACAATAATGATCGAACAATTGCCTCTGATAGTTCAATTAAATATTTACTAATGTATACTGGAATAAATCTTTTATTCTTGTATTTCTGAAACTAACATCAATGTATAGATTTTCAAAAATTGATAGGAAAAAATCTTTTCCTTTAAGTAAAACTTGATCTTGGTCACTACCTGCTGCAAATGAGATGTTGAATCCAAATTTCTAAAATTATTGTGATATTTGTAGATTAAAATTTACAATATCCATTTTTCAAGTTAGATGTACAGTTGGTGAACTCACAAGTTTCCTCCCATTTGGAGACAAAAATTCATGTGAACAAATTCTGATATTTAATTTAATTTAGATTTGAAGCAGACATCATTACTTTAGAGAAATTCATCCAAACAATTCTCCATTCAGGGCACTTCCATTTTCAGGATGTGGTAGAAAAATCTAAATAAAATTCTAGGTCCTGTAAGGCAGAAACTATCAATTTTACTGGTAAGACCTTCCCATCCCCAAAATTTTAATAAAAGAATGCATACTAGCAGAATAACTGGAAGGTTTTGTGGAATTTTCTCGCCAAGTTACATCCTCAGTCATATGTCTGGTTTTAAAAATGCTAAGAGACAAGCTAAATACCTTCATATTTTATTGTAGGCTATAGGAATGACCTGCAAGAATGGATTTCCAAAATACAATTATTAAATCCTGTAAACATCAGAGGACTGAGAATCTTTTTTAGGCTGCAGTCTTGTCGTATGGGTAAAGTCCAAAAGCCCATCGAGAATGTAGTGTTTATGTTCGATGAGCTGCCAAAATGTAATTAAAAATTTTTGGAATACTTACATGTTAGCACATTTGAAAGAAAAAGGCATCATAAAGGAAAAGGGAATGCAATTTATCATACTAAAATAAGTACACTGAAGAAATGTGGGCTTTATATTAGAGAGACTGCCAACAACCAGTCATGCATGTCTATTCTTCTGCCAGTGTTAATCTTGTGCATTGTACTTTTCTTTCTTTTCCTTTTACATTTTTTTGTTCTATTTGAAAAATACAAGGAAAAGGAACATAGGACATGTGGGTGGAAACAGGCTGGGAAGAAGTATAAGAAAAAAAGGAATCTCTGAAACAGAAAAGAAAAGGTGGAAGAAAAGGCCAAGTTTAAATATTTAGGCTAAGTAAAAGTCACTTAGATAAGCACCAGTATTCCAGGTTTCTTTAAAAAGTGTACTTAGTCTCGTTTCATAAAACTTAAAAATCTACTTCCTTGCAATCTGCTTTTCTTCTGCCTTGATATTTTGTACAATAGAACACATTTCCACCCACATTTTGGTAAGAATGCCAGGTGCAGAGCTCACAAGTTCTAGTTTCATTGTTTCTCAAGTGTTTAAATGTTTAGCAGTCAAAAGGAAGGTCACAGAATCACAGAATGATAAAGGCTGGAAGGGACCACTGGAGATGACCTATGCCAACACCCCTGCTAAGCAGGTTCAGCTGGAGCAGGTTGCACAAGACTGCATCTAGGTTGATCTCCAGAGGAGACTCCACAACCCCTCTGGGAAACCTGTTCCTGTATTCTGTCATCCTCCAAGGAAAGTTATTTCCTCATATTGGAGATGACAGCCTGTAGCTTCCTGGATCCCCCAGGAAGATGAGTGTGACATTGGATTTCCTCCAGTCCTAAGGCATATCTCTTATTTTCCATGAACTTTCAATGATGTATTTATGCATGTCATGTTTGTCCTGATGGTCTTTAACCCAATCCTCCTCAAATAAGGGAAAGTCTTCCTTTCTTGAGACTTTATCTGTTGCTACCAGGCTCTAGTATTCCCGAGGACTGGCCTTAGCAGTAAAAACTGACGCAAAGGAGGCATTCAGTAACTCCTCTTTCTCTGTGTCCTCTGTCACCAGGGCATTCACCTTATTCAGCTGTAGATCCACATTTTCCCTAACTTTTTTTTGATGCTGATGTACTTGAAGAAGCCTTTCCTGTTATTCTTGACATCCTTTGCCAGATTTAATTCCAATTGGACCTTAGCTTTCCTTGTTGCATCCCTGCATACTGTGACAATGTTCTTATATATGTGCCCTGTCCCCTTTTCCATAAACTTTCTTCCATCTGAGTTTTGCCAGAAGTTCTTCACTCACCATGCAGGTCTCCTGCCCACTCTGTGTGATTTCTTACTCAGAGGGATGCACCTCTCTTGAGCTTGGAAGAAGTGATTCTTAGATATTAACCAACTCTTTTAGACCGCCTCCTAATTTTCAGATCTCTGACCCATCAGATTCCTCCAAGGAGGTCTTTGAAGAGCCCAAAGTCAGCTGTCCTGAAGTCCAGGGTCATAAGCCTACTTTTTGTTGTGCTTCCTCCATATGGGATCCTGAACTCCACAATCTCATGGTCACTTCAAGCCAAGGACATCCCCACACAGTCCTTTATTAATATAGGTCCAGCAATACAATTCTTGGTTTCTTCATCATCTGTATCAAAATATTATCATCAGTGCTCTTCAGGAAGTTCCTGGACTGTCTGTGCCTAGCTGTGCTGTCTTTCCAGCAGGTATCATTTCCCCGTGAGAACCAGGGCCTGTGATTCTGAGGCTTCTTTCAGCTGTCTACGGAAGGCCTCATTGACCTCCTCTTCCTGCTCAGGTGGTCCATAGTACCCACACACAACTGTGTCACCCATGTTAGCCTCCTCCTTAATTCTTACCTGTAAGGTCTCAACTCATCCTTCACACCTAGGCAGATCTTGATGCATTACAATTGCTTGCTTACACAAAGAGCAACTCCACCACCTCCCCTTGATTCAAGTTGTGATTAGACTATCATAACTAATAAACATCTATGATCACCAGATAAAAATCTGATAGTGGCTGGTGCAAATTAAACACAGGTGCAAAAATTGTGACATACAGGTTTCTTTAAAAGAGAAAAGCAAGAACTTTTTGTTTTCCTTTTTTATATAATTTTAAAAATAATATATTTATTTCTATGTTTAACGGTTTTATCAGGATGGTTGTATATGGATCAGACCAGAGTTTGCAATTTTTTTGTTTCTAGAATTAGAG
The DNA here is from genome assembly GCA_013399835.1 of Leptocoma aspasia. Classification (NCBI taxonomy): domain Eukaryota; kingdom Metazoa; phylum Chordata; class Aves; order Passeriformes; family Nectariniidae; genus Leptocoma; species Leptocoma aspasia. The sequence goes on along the minus strand of VXAX01005193.1, from coordinate 343,856 downwards.
TCAAGACTGCTGCTGTCTTTTAATAAGAGTAATGACTTACCTTTTAATAAAGACTCCCAAGAATCAGCCAGAGAGACCAAGCTATTAATTATACCTAGGTGATTTTCTTACCCAAGTTCAACTAGCTAGCATTTGTGTATAAAGGCAAAAGTTTGGAATTATGTCTTTATCTTTTTAGATTTTTTAGATATTTTGTTTTCTATTTCCCCTTCAGGTTGTTTACGTGACTTCCTTCCCTGATCTAAATATAGATAATTCACATCTTCAGTCACCTTAGAGGTCAAATACAAAACTTTTCCTACATTGTAAGCTCTGTTTGCCCCCAAAAGAAAAAGAAATGTAAATGTGTTTTAGTTGTATATAGGTTAGTATTTAGAATCCAAGGTAACCTTTGAAGAAGATCAAACACGAATCAATTGCTGCATATTTGCTTTCTTGAAGTGATAAAAGAACATTTAGGCACTCTCTTCTTTTAGGAATTGTTCTTCTTTGGGTGAAATCTGTCTCTGATTGACACCAAAGATGAAAGGAAAAAAGGATGGTGTGATAAAGTCATTGAATTTTATTGGACTACTTATCATTATACTGTGACAGTGTTAGTCCTGTTCATGGTGACATGGATGACAATTTTTGAAGGTCTTTTCTTTAGACAGCGTTTTTGCAGGGCCAATATGTTCAAATAAAAGTTTATTTTGTTAAGGAGGTCCAAGCTAGCAAGGCTGATACATGGTTCTTGATAGCACTGAAAGATGGCAGAATGAGAGAAGAGAGTAGAAGCTGATTACAGCTGCAGCAACAGCAATGACATTTTAAGTAATTATACCACTGAGCTGTCAAAAGACAAAATGTGTGACAGAGAATCTCTGCTAATCTTGGCGCGCTGAACGACAGCCACAACATTCCATCTTAGAAGTTGGGAATTTAGCAGTTATCTAAAAATAGGAAAAGAAGTAGTGATGTTCTAAGACATACAGCTTTCCAAGAAACAACATTTTTTTACATAAATATGGATAAAATAAAGCTAAATCCAACAACTGCCTAGTGTCTTTGTCTTTTGTTACTGAAAAAGTATGATCACAGTAAAATCCAGCTACTCATTTATAATCTGTTTGATCTGTTATGGAGCTCTTTCACGCAAGAGACTCTATATGTGACCATTAAAATATTGAGATCAAATAGAGAATTAAAGATGTTGTCTCTTCTGTGGATGCAGTTGGAAACTTTTTCACTCACTGTAAATCTCATACAGAAGGGATTTGCATGAAAATCACAGAAAATATTTAATATCCACAAAGCAATTATATCAGGTTTAAATCTTGTGACCAGTCTAAATTGATTTCCTTTTTAATGCCACATTACAGTCATATGTGAAATCCAGACCTCAGGTCCTCCCTGAGAATATGCACTTATTCAACAACTTTTATCTAGCTGCAGCTGGACCCCACATCACAGGATCTTGACACAGATTTGACCAACTGCTTAATGAGTCTACTGACACCTGATGGGATGCACTTCTCTCAGAGTGGAAAGAGTTCTAGCACACGAGTTAGTGGGGCTCCTTGTCAGAGCTTTAAACTAGCTTGGGAGGGAAAAAGGGGGAAAACCAAACTAACCAGTGATGAGCAATGGGGTGGTGTCCCAAGGCTGGAGGAAAGGAGCACTAATGAGATTCCTCAATCTCCTTTACCATGTCTTGGCTACCATGTACCATACCTGAAATGTTTCTCACTAATGCACCCAGCAGGAGGAGTAAACAAGAGAGCTCAAGGCTTTGGCTTAGTCCCAGAGGTTTGACATCACTGGCATAAGTGAAACCGGTGGGATGAGTCCTGTGACTGGAGTGCCCTGTTGGATGGTTACAGG
>VXAX01005193.1:296570-341983 GCA_013399835.1 Leptocoma aspasia | reverse complement strand
CAGCTGGATAAACACATCATGGGATGGCTGAGCAACTGGCTCATGGGTGGGGCACTAAGGGTTACAGTGAAAGGGGGGACAGCAGATGGTGACCTGTCATTAGTGAGGTTCTGCAGGGCTCCGTCCTTGTNGTGCCCTGTTGGATGGTTACAGGCCCTTCAGGAGGGACAGGAAGGGCAGGAGAGGCAGGGATTGGTACTGTATGTTATGGACGGGTTAGAATGTATGGAGCTCACAGCTGGCAACAGCAAAGTTGAGAGCCTGGAGAAGAATCAAGGGGCAAACAAATAGTGTGGGTGTCATCACGGGAGTCTACTATAGACCTCCCAGCTAGGACAATGACACTGATAAATTATTCTTTGAGGAACTAAGAGATGCTTCCAAGTCATTTGCTCTTGTCCTTATGGGAGACTTCAATTTGCCAGAAATTAACTTGGAAGCATCACACAGCTGGTACAACCCAGGCCAGAAGAGTCTTAAAAACCTGACATGATCAAGGGGGTGTGGGGGGGGTGTGGGGGGGCAGTGGATGTAATGTTTTTGTATTTAAATAAAGCTTTCAGTACTGTCTCTCACAGGATCCTTCTGGACAAAATGTCCAGCCACAGCTGGATAAACACATCATGGGATGGCTGAGCAACTGGCTCATGGGTGGGGCACTAAGGGTTACAGTGAAAGGGGGGACAGCAGATGGTGACCTGTCATTAGTGAGGTTCTGCAGGGCTCCGTCCTTGTCCCTGTGCTCTTCAACATCTTTGTAGATTACATAAATGGGCCCAGGACTGGAAGGGATACTGGAAGAGAAGCAAGTTTGCAGACAATACAAAACCAGGAAAATCTGTAGACTCCTTCAAAAGCAGCGAGGCCCTGCAGAAAGACTCAACAAAGGAGGGCACTGGGCAACCACCAACCAAAGTTCAACAAAGGAAAGGGATGGATTCTGCACCTGGGGTGGGTCAGCCCTGAATGTACAAACTGGGAAATGAGATGCTGGAACGCAGCCATGGAAAGGGACCTAGGTGTGCTCGCCAGTGGAAAGCTGGTTATGAGTCAGCAGTGCCCTAGCAGCTGGGAGGTCCAACCATGTCCTGGGGGGTATCAGACACAGCATCACCAGCTGGCTTGCACATTTGCAAGACGTGATTGGACAGGGTGCTAGTTTGTCTCACCTAGGCTCCCTTTATAATAAAAGATTGCACCAGATGATCTTATGAGGTCCCTTCTGGCCTGAGCTGTTCTATATTGCTATGATTTTAACCTAATGTACACAGTCCATATGGTAGAACTGCATGCATGCAGAAAGTCAATGGCAGATCTGTTGCACAAGAGAAGAGATGCTCCTACCACTTTTGGGTTAAATCACTTCTTGTTTATTCCATCGCTCATTGGAGGATACTTCTTCCATACCCTTCATTATCCAATCTATTAATAGTTTCCTTTCATTTTGTAGCTCCCATATATCTCATATATAACAGTCTTTAAATATTGCTCTGAAGCCATGGTGAATACTCCTCAGTGTGTCCTGGGGGGAGAACCATTCCAAAAGTTATAAATATATTGCTTTTAATTTCACCAAATATCTCAGGGTTTTGTACTGTCAGACTTAAAAAGAGAATGCAATTCCCTTTCCCTGTAGCTTTCAGTATTTTTTTTCCCTAGTATATCTAGTCTTGTTTCATCTAAAGCAAACAGCCTCAATTTTGGGTTATATCATGACTTCAGCTTCCAGGAATGTCTATATTTTATATATATTTATACATAAAATATATACTTTATGTACACATCCATTTATTTATAATCTAAACCGTTCTAGTTCATCAGAAAGTAATAGGCAATTGCAGGGCATAGCACATTTAGCTATAAGGTAGGCAGCTGAAATACATCATAAGAAGTGCTTATTTCTCTCTGTTGACTATGAAGAAGAATAAGTTGACTAGCTCAGAAACAGAGAATCAGAAATTGAATGGATTCATTCTGCTGCTTCAGCAAAATACAAGACAGATTTACTTGTCTTTAATAAGGATTTTGTATTCTCAGCCAGTACTTCAAGACTGTGGTGTGTAATACCTTGTGTATTGACATGTTAAAGGACAATGGATTGGATGCCATTGCTCCTGTAGTGCACACTGGTTTTTTGCTACCCTTTGCCTCTTTAATGGATCAACCAAGAATTGCAGTAAGCCGCTAAAGTAATGTGGAAGAAGGACTAATTTGATGCCTATGTGTAATAATTTATATATGACAGCAGAAGACCTAATAGTATCTCTGTAACTGAGAAGGTTGGTTGAACTACAAGAAGCAAATATGAAGATGTGTGGTAATGACTTCTCAGGAGTTCATTTCAGAGAGATGGGATTTGTGTTGCTGTTTTTTTAATAACTGTCTGAATTAATGAAAAGACAGGAGAAAAGATTCTTCACTGAGATAAAGTGAAATCTAGTGAAACGTGAAATTTAGTGAAACAGAAAATTCATATTGAATTACTGCAATAATACTTTCTCATGTATATTTAAGTTTTCTTTTCCTCTTTCTGGTGAGCTTACCCCAGAAAGACTGTACCAATCAAATAGTGGTGTTCTTACCCTACTAAAGTCAGTATATTAGACTAACTGAAATATTTCAGTTCACAGAAAAAAACAGATATTTTGTAACTCCCAGAGCATGCACATCTAAGCAGGACCTTTTATCAAGGAAGCTTGTGATTTCAAAGTTGTATTGCTTTTGGGCAAGGGTTTTTTTGATTGTTTGCGGTGGTTTTTTTTTTGNAACAAAGGAGGGCACTGGGCAACCACCAACCAAAGTTCAACAAAGGAAAGGGATGGATTCTGCACCTGGGGTGGGTCAGCCCTGAATGTACAAACTGGGAAATGAGATGCTGGAACGCAGCCATGGAAAGGGACCTAGGTGTGCTCGCCAGTGGAAAGCTGGTTATGAGTCAGCAGTGCCCTAGCAGCTGGGAGGTCCAACCATGTCCTGGGGGGTATCAGACACAGCATCACCAGCTGGCTTGCACATTTGCAAGACGTGATTGGACAGGGTGCTAGTTTGTCTCACCTAGGCTCCCTTTATAATAAAAGATTGCACCAGATGATCTTATGAGGTCCCTTCTGGCCTGAGCTGTTCTATATTGCTATGATTTTAACCTAATGTACACAGTCCATATGGTAGAACTGCATGCATGCAGAAAGTCAATGGCAGATCTGTTGCACAAGAGAAGAGATGCTCCTACCACTTTTGGGTTAAATCACTTCTTGTTTATTCCATCGCTCATTGGAGGATACTTCTTCCATACCCTTCATTATCCAATCTATTAATAGTTTCCTTTCATTTTGTAGCTCCCATATATCTCATATATAACAGTCTTTAAATATTGCTCTGAAGCCATGGTGAATACTCCTCAGTGTGTCCTGGGGGGAGAACCATTCCAAAAGTTATAAATATATTGCTTTTAATTTCACCAAATATCTCAGGGTTTTGTACTGTCAGACTTAAAAAGAGAATGCAATTCCCTTTCCCTGTAGCTTTCAGTATTTTTTTTCCCTAGTATATCTAGTCTTGTTTCATCTAAAGCAAACAGCCTCAATTTTGGGTTATATCATGACTTCAGCTTCCAGGAATGTCTATATTTTATATATATTTATACATAAAATATATACTTTATGTACACATCCATTTATTTATAATCTAAACCGTTCTAGTTCATCAGAAAGTAATAGGCAATTGCAGGGCATAGCACATTTAGCTATAAGGTAGGCAGCTGAAATACATCATAAGAAGTGCTTATTTCTCTCTGTTGACTATGAAGAAGAATAAGTTGACTAGCTCAGAAACAGAGAATCAGAAATTGAATGGATTCATTCTGCTGCTTCAGCAAAATACAAGACAGATTTACTTGTCTTTAATAAGGATTTTGTATTCTCAGCCAGTACTTCAAGACTGTGGTGTGTAATACCTTGTGTATTGACATGTTAAAGGACAATGGATTGGATGCCATTGCTCCTGTAGTGCACACTGGTTTTTTGCTACCCTTTGCCTCCTTAATGGATCAACCAAGAATTGCAGTAAGCCGCTAAAGTAATGTGGAAGAAGGACTAATTTGATGCCTATGTGTAATAATTTATATATGACAGCAGAAGACCTAATAGTATCTCTGTAACTGAGAAGGTTGGTTGAACTACAAGAAGCAAATATGAAGATGTGTGGTAATGACTTCTCAGGAGTTCATTTCAGAGAGATGGGATTTGTGTTGCTGTTTTTTTAACAACTGTCTGAATTAATGAAAAGACAGGAGAAAAGATTCTTCACTGAGATAAAGTGAAATCTAGTGAAACGTGAAATTTAGTGAAACAGAAAATTCATATTGAATTACTGCAATAATACTTTCTCATGTATATTTAAGTTTTCTTTTCCTCTTTCTGGTGAGCTTACCCCAGAAAGACTGTACCAATCAAATAGTGGTGTTCTTACCCTACTAAAGTCAGTATATTAGACTAACTGAAATATTTCAGTTCACAGAAAAAAACAGATATTTTGTAACTCCCAGAGCATGCACATCTAAGCAGGACCTTTTATCAAGGAAGCTTGTGATTTCAAAGTTGTATTGCTTTTGGGCAAGGGTTTTTTTGATTGTTTGCGGTGGTTTTTTTTTTGGTTTTTTTTTTGTTTTGCTTTGTTTCTTTAATAATCTAGATACATATTGCTTTCACCAAATCACATATTATTCCAATTAGAGACTAGTCAAAATTTCAGTAAGAGATGTTAAAGGTCATTAAATCTCTTTCTACATAATGCACAGGGGCAAGTAACAAAACAAATGAAACAAACTAAAAATAAAACTATTAATCTCGGGAAAGACTCATTTAGGTTGGGAAAAAACCTTTTGCATAATTAATCACAATTTCTAGAATAATGCATGGAATATAAAAAAAAGGCAAAAAGGCAGAAGAAAGCCTTCAATATAGGCATTAAAAGGAGATAGTAGCTTTCAAAAATTTTTAGATATCAGAAATCTGAGCTTTCTAAATTGCAGATACTTAAGTGGAGGCAGGTCACTAAATTTCCTACTCTTGATGATGCCAGCTATGTATTACAAAAGGGAGAAAGCTACATGTCTCCCTTCTCTTATCTTTTTTAGTTAGGAAAATAGTTCGGTTGCACTTCCCAATGGATGATTTTCCTAGCTCTTCTGCAAACATGCAATGTCAATATATATTTTTATGTATTTTCCCTCCATTCCCCGATCTCTGCACTGCAGGTCCAGATACATTCCTGATATTTAAGGAATGTATCTGGACCTGAATTTAAGCAGACCTGGAAAAGTATGGAAAATATATGTGAAACAACAAAGAGAGAGACCTCTAAGGATCAGCAACAAGACAAGAAATGAGGTGATTTATTTACTTTCCTGCTGAGGAGGCAGCTATGGTGTTTTGATTAGCCCAAAAGCTCATAAAATATTTTTGACATTTTGTAAAGTTTGAGGATGCTGATGAAGCAGCAATAAAGTACTAGGGGAGTATAGCACTAAAACTGTAGTACTAGGAATAGAGTTGAAAGTACAGCTGGGAATATTAAGCACTCTACCTCCTCAGATCTCCCTGCAGAAAACTTGAAATCTCTCAAAAAGCACAAGGTACTAGGAATAGAGTCACAGTCCATATTGATAAACCCTTAATTTCATTTTTGCTTCAAAGAAAAAGCATGAGTCAACAAGAGAAGAACTTTGAGCTACATAAAAATGTTATCTGTATTAATGGGGCAAGGCCAGCAAAATGAAGGCTGGAAGTGCTGATAAATAGAAGGTAGTTTAAATTATGCTGATGTGTCTATTCCATTTTCTCAGCAGACCTTGAGCAGCATAATTAGATTGTTTTTTCACTCTGCATCCAAAGGGCATTCATTCTTTGTGTCCCTATCCTTTTTACAGCAAGTGGCTGGGAGTGGTATCCTGTTAACACTGTCTCTGTGAATCCTTAGTATTCTTTCAGCTGGAGTACAACTTCACCTAAAACCAGCAAAGGTACCTACACAGTCATAATTATCTGAACTATGCATTCTGTAAAATATGGGCACAGGTCTCAGTTTACCCTGAACAGGTATAGGGACACACCTTTAATTTTTATCTCATTTTCTCTGCCTTACTTTCCTTTGTCTATTCTAAAGTGTAATTTATAGATTACCTAATTTTCATCTGCCATTCAGTAGGAGAACATGGAGAGCCCAGGCAAGTCTGTGTGCTCTCCCACTGTCAGTTGTGAAACTCCTCTTGAAACAAAGAAAGGAATTAATAGTGGAAAATTGTAGGAATTTTTAAGATGTTTGAAAGTCTAAATGGAGGATAATTTGAGATGGGTTTTGGGGGGTGGCGGTGGTATACATCAGTGCATTTTCCATGTTGTCCTCAGCTGACACTCCATAAGGGTTCAAACTTCCCTCTGGTCTCAAGTTGAACTCCAAGGATGCATTCAACTTGAGGCTAAGACATTGAACTTCAGTGACTACTTGTAGTTTTCTGTACAAGAGCTAATTAATAGACTCAAGCTAATGACAGAAGTCTGAAAATATCTGTTAGTTGACTACAACTACAGCTGCTTGAAAGGCCCAAGAGCAGCTGTGATATCTATGTGGCAGGTATTCTACGGGTCAAAAGGGAGAGACACTCATGAGTACGTCTTGAGTGACTCCGGGCAGCCAAAAAAGTTATGTTCTGATATCGTGACTATATTAGGTGACTATGTTTTGAATGCTCTTTTAGAAGTTAACTTTTGTGGCAGCTCAGTCATTTGATATGCTCCATTCACTGTATTAACTAGATGTTTAGAAATATGCCTATAGCCACCTACATGAACACATGGTAATACAGATTTCCCTAGATTGAAGTGAATTTTCTATTGGGATGTGGGAGTACTTTGTAATACTGACACAAAATTTGAAAGTTGCATGGTACTCCTGTACTGTGAGCTTGATCGCTACAAAATCTACTTAAGTTTACACAGAGAAACCTACTTAGCTTATGAAATTTAACTTTTAAAAATTCTGCATTTCCCACTGAATATGCAGGTTAGAAGAGGAGCATTAAAAATCTGGGATTACTTTTTCCATAGATGAGATATTTCTATGCAAGTTGGATGTAAAATCCAAGAAATAATGGGCTAAGGTGTTAACGTTCATATTTTTCCATAACCAGTATGATAAGGTATTATCTATATTGATTAGGTCATTTGCTGTTTCTCTTCAACAACACAGTTTCAGGAAATAAAATATTAATTATATTGGGGAATAATGATAGTTCACAATTACCAAGGACTAGAATTTTGAAGAGTGATACGACTCTATTATGGTGTGAATAAAAATGCTTGACTGGTGCTCCTTTACAAATGCCATATGCTGAGAAAAACACTGCTTTCTGCACTTAAAGACAGGAGTCCTCAAATGAGAAAACATTCAATTTTCAGAGACCTTACTCCTAACCAAAACAAAGTCATGTACAATGCTTGAAATTACAAGTGATCTGCTGTTTCCAACAATCAATGTATTCATTGCAAAAACAAATTAAAAAGATACAAAAAATATTATTATTTTCATTATGTTGCTAAGAAGCTTGGTTTGAGTACCAACATAAAGAAAAAGAAGTCCTGTTCTGGCCATGATCTGAAAGAAAACTTGTCAAGACCAGTATCAATATTGTCAATAAAGCACTGATCTCTGTAGATCTCTTCTACTATGGCCCCCTCTACCTCAAGACTCTGTGATGGATGACAAAGTCACACAGAGTACAAAACAAGGAAGATTTTGAGAAGACTAAAACATCCAAACCAGGATCCAACTCAAAACAAAACTAAATTATTTGTTGCTATGTTCAACATCAACATTAATCCCAAGGGAATTTTTTTTCTTTCATGCACTTCTGGGCATACATTTTCAGGGTCAGGTCCTAGACCCTGAGACCTTAAAGCACTATTTTACACCGTATAATGGAATGTAGGCCAGCTAATACAGCTATGGGCATCTGCTCTATACTTTGATAAAAGATGGCCCAGAGCTATTATTATGGCTAGTTGAAATATGGTGCACGGATGAAAGGCAAGATGATGAAATGTTACAAATACCCACAAGACATACCTTTAGCTGTCACATTAGTTCTGCAAAAGGGCAAAAAGAGATGTAGAAAGAGACGATTGCTACAGTGAGGATGCATCCTAACCTGGGGTTGAAAGCTGTGAAACACAAGAGGAATACAAGTGGGTTACCAAGACACAAGACACATGTGTCCACAGCAGAAAGCTGATTTCCAAGAGAAGTCATGGAAGTTGAGTAGTTTTAAACCAAGCTGCTGAGAAACTATCGTAGCCTAAGAAGTACTTATGTCATCAACACAAAATTTAGAATTTAGGCCTCTGGCTCAATTTGCAAACTGAACTCTTAAGTTTGTCATAGAAAGTTTATACCAGTGTGAAATCATATTAAGGAAGAGATATGCAGGGGTTTTGTTGAGAGTCATCTTAAGACAGCGTAACTTACCATAACTCCATTAAAGTAATTTTTTAATGTGAACCAAGCCATGAATAGAAAAACCAGCTATGGAACTTGTAATTGGCATTTCAGCTGTTATTTAGAATGTTCCCAATGTAATTTTTAAAATGTTTTATATTAAGTTACAACTTTTAAATTTGCTCAGTGTTGTAAGCCTAGATATGTAATATGAAGTAAGTTTATAATATTGTGTATTGGTTTATTTGCATAAAATATAACAGTGTGAATCTTCTTCATCTTGACCATATCATCAGACTTTCTGGAAATATCAGCATGTACACAGGAACTTAGGAGGTTTCAGGGTAATGTGAATTAGGCTGCATTCACTTTCACCTGAACCAGCTACAGTGTACTCCTCTAGAACTAAAACATTTCGACACCTGAACACCACATATAAAGGCAAAAATAGAGGAAGGAGATTTCATACCAATAAGTAAGAATAAAATATACTTAGAGAAACAGATGCTTTTCTGAATACTGGAGATATTAAATGCAAGTATTTAGTGAAGCAAGAGCTCTTTCAAAATAGTAGTGTATGACCAGATGATCATAATTGAGGCATATTGGGTAGCACATAAAGCATAAATTGATAGGGTTAATTTACAGTTGTCCAGGTGAACTTTCTTTCCTCTAGCTTCTAAAGATTTGATTTTAAAATGTTAGCATGTTTTTCAAGTATCTTCTGTGTGAAAATTTATGTAGGTCATATATCTGACATTAACGTTTTCTGTCTCTGTTTCTGCGCATACATCATCCACATGATATGAGAAAGTTCAGCATAAGGAAAAATTCCTGTCTGATTCTGTACTAGATTTTTTGTAAAACTTCTTCCAGAATCCTGTCCCATTGGAAAAATGCCTAGGATTGAGCAAGCTCGTGCACCAGTTATTTTATGTTTTCTCAATTAAAATAGATTACCATCTTCCTAGGAAGAGGAAACCCTTGATTCTACATCTTATTTCCCAAGAGTCTGCAGTGCCTCCAGCAACAAATGCTGTGTGTACAGCTGGTTATATGGTATCAGAAGTAACAACACTGAGATACAAAGAATAAACACTGAGAACTAAGAATAAGAAAATATGCTGAAGTAGGTTTTATGCTACTTTTTTTTCTTTACAAAGAAAAAAAAAGAGATAAGATATTTATGTTGTGGTCTAAGAGCTGAAGATGTCACCAGCTTCACTTTAGAGCTTTCTACAGCTGATTTGTTACTTGTTCATAGATTTCATTTTTTTTTTCTAGGGAAGTACCAGTGCTCTCCATAGAAATATGGCTCTGATTGTTGTCCTACTGTTACAGTGGATAAGCAGGGGGCAGACATACCATGCCAATTTGCTAAGAGCTACTTTGTCGAGCTGTTTACATCAGTTGTGGTTATTCATACAGAGCTGGAGCTGCAACACTTGGCTATCTCATCACTGAACACTGCAGTACCTGAGCATTATTATTTAGCAGATTCTCACAGCCTTGAGTTATGCATCCAGGTTCTCTAGACAGTGCTTGAGGAGAGACAGGCAGCTTAAAGATAAATCAATGTTGCAGTCATTTGTATGAGTACAACTTATGTAAACAGACAGAAGTTACTTTGGAGTAGCTTTGGTACAGACAAGGGTGTAGCCATCGCAGCATAGAAGTCCGAGACTATTTCTGTATTTTCCATTAAAGAAAACACTAGACAAAATTAATAAATAATATTATGACCACATATCAGACCCAAAATTTTCCTTGCCAGGAAGTGGCCTTATTTCTGGGCCATGGAGTCATACTCCCATTTTCTTATTCACTCAATGTCTCCCCTTTAAAATTTGCTTTCTGTTGTACTAATACATATGGTGAAATGAAGGATAATCACCTTTTTCTTTATAGCTTGCAGCCAGCCACTCTGCTGAGGGACAAGAGAGATGTGGGTCAGTTCCCTCTCTGGAGAGATTTTTCACCTCCTTGACAAACACTGTAAAAACTAAGTAACAGAATCAATTAAATATGAATGGTCAGTGCCTGACAGACTCCTCTAGCTACTTTTTGGAAGAAAAAGTTGAGCCTGAGTTTGGATAACTTACGTAGCCAAATTACTGAACTTGCTAAAGCACTCGAGTCAAGAAGAGAGTTAATAATTTTTAATTTTATTTTTAAAGGTACAGTTATCTCCTATTGTTGATTATATTACGATTTAAGCCATTAAATTGTTGATACAAAATTGCAAAGAATTAAATTATTTCCTAATGAGAATATTTTAGGAAGTAAAAGCCTTTCTTGCAGAAAGCTCTTCATAATCTGCTATAAATTAGCTTAATCTAATCCTGTGGGCTGTTTTATGTGTTATAAATTTCTCTCTCATATTTCCAAATTGGATTTATGAATTGTCCTCATGAGAAAATATTATGAAATTACTAAAAAATAGCAAAGGCACTTATGAACCTGCCTACGTGCTTGCATAGATCCGGTCCTGTCTTTCTTCTCTGCATCTAAGCCTCTGAAAAGGGAAAATTGTGGTGTATCTTCAATAGCCAGACAAGGGAGTAAAGAGCATGTGCATTGCACTTTGTGTTAGTCATGTTTCAGTTCTCCAGACAGGAATAACAGAAGCCTCAGGGCACTGCTTATGCTCTTTGTGCAAGGGTTCATGCCAGTGTGTGCAGGCTGTTGTAGGAGCATAGTCTTGCAAAGGCTGCTGTAGTTAGCTGGCTTTTCCCAGGGTACCCTCCCTGCCAAACAAACAGGAACAAATGGTAACAATTTGCACCTTGCAGTTCACAGCAGTTGGATGCCCCATGTCCAGGGCAAAGCTACGGTCAAGCCCAAGCCAAACAGCAATTCCATGGAGGGAATGTTCTTTATAATTCTGAAAAACATGATAATCATAGAATATCTTGAGTTGGAAGTGACCCACAAGCATCATCAAGCAACTCCTGGCCTTGCACAAGACAGTCCCAAGAAACACCATGTGCCTGAGGGCAACAAAGATGATTGAGGGACTGGACCACCACTTACAAGGATAGGCTGAGAGATCTGGGCCTCTCAGAGGGACTTCAGAATTGAGAATGGAAGATTAAGAGGGAAACTCAACAATGCCTATAAGTATCTGAAGAGACAGTGGCAAGAGGATGGAGCCCGAATCTTCTCAGTGGTGCCAAGAAATAGGACAAGAGGCGATACAGAAATCAATGTTCAAGAAGTTTCACCTGATTATGAGGTAAAATTTCTTTATTGTGTGGGTGACCATGCACTGGAACATATTGCTTAGAGAGATTGTGGAGTGTCCCCCACTGGAGATATTCAAGAACCATCTGGACACAATTCTGTGCAATGTTCACTGGGATTAACCATCTTGAGCAGGAAGGTTGGACCAGATGACCTCACTGTGGTCTCTTCCAACCTTACCCCTCACCCGAGCCCCTGATAGACAGCAAAATTTCCTGTCTGAATATTGGGCCCTCTGTTTCCTTGAGAAGGGAGTCACCTGTGATAACCTTCCTTTTCTCTTAACAGAGGTCATGGTGTAGGGGGTAGACTGTGTCGCCCTATGTGGTCCCCAAAGCACCTCTGTTCACCTCTCAGGTAAAGCTATCTGTGGCCAAACTGTCCTAGTTTTAGAGCCTTATATCTGTTGCAAAAATGCCAGTCCTACTTATGATTGCCAAGTTTTCAGGAAAGGAGGAGCCCTCCTTCTGGTATGGGTGCTCACACTCTTCCATCCTTCATGTTCGAGGGATTCTTTATTAACTACTTGACAGGGTTCTGAGTTCACCTGCATCTCCACTACAGTGGAGGTTTGAGGGTCCTGAGATTGTAGCATCTCTAAGAATCACCTACCAATTTCTTGCTTATTATCTTGATTGCTGTACAGCCTGTTCACTTCCTCCAGTAGTTCCTTCACACAGCTCATTGACAGTTGCACACTTTTTGCTAAAGGCATGACTGTAAGTCCCAGCCTCATAGGGAGTCATCAGACGCTCTTGTTAACCTGAGCCCTGGTGAGCTACGTTTACCAACAAAAGGTCTGGCTGCCTGGAGGCCTCTGACATGGCTGGTGCAGAGACTCTAACAGCTGTGGGGAAAGGAACTCCGTGACATGTCAAAACCATACCTGAGACAGCAAGTAAGACGGGATGAAAAGACCTCTTTGTGACCTCCCTCACCAGCTATTGAGTTTGCTCACTGCCTCTGTTGGTTGACAAAAAAGGGTTGAGGTCATTGACAGACAGCCCCGTTTAAAAAGTATTTAATTTACAGTGTCCATAAGAAACAAAACTTTTTTCTTAAAGTCACTTTGTAAAATCTGGCTAAGATCATTCAAGGGTACAAAAGTAAGCATGAGATGGTCTATGGACCTATATTGGCAGAAAATATCAAACAGTATGGCCTTTATCAAGATCCATTTTGTTCTGTTTTCTAATCTAAAAGATTATACTTCAGAATCAAATTTGAAATCATCATTTAATTATATGCCATGTTTCATTTACTGTCAAACAGACATATGCAAGCTAATAGTATTTTGTCCATCTGCTATGGCCATAAGTACTTTCAGCAACAATGTCCATTTATTTTCTCCTTCACAAGATTCCTTGTCATTTTGTTTGACCTTCTTTTTAAAGATGATCTAGCTATCCCTGTTTTAGTTTTATTCTAGTGTGTTCTAGTGAGAGAAAAAAATGTAACATAATCTCAACACTATTTTAAAAAGAAAAAAAAAGGTATGCAGTTCCCTCTGATAGCTGCAGAAAGTTGCTTTTTTTTTTCCCCCAGCAGACCAATTGGGTGTGTAGAAAAACAGGAGCTGAAAAAATAATCTTTCAGAAAAATTGATAGAAATAATTGCAAATTCCATGCTACTGGTTGAAGCAAAACATGGGACCCTGGTGTTATTAAATAAAATTTACGTAATATTCTTTGTTTACTATAAAAATAATAATTTGTGAGTTTATTCAAGCAAACAAATATGTTGACTAATGCAATGAATTAGTGTGTGCTAAAGAAGCAATTATCAGCTGAAGGAGGAATAAAAAAAGGACATGGCCAATTAGTCAGGAATTCAGTGCAGGTGGCTGCCCTTGTTTGGGTTAAGTAAGCAGTCTCCACGGGTGATGACATTTCATGAACTGTGAAAGAAACCTTATCAAAGAGATAAAACATAAATCCCTTTTATGATTTGAAGTCTGAGTTTCAATCTATGACTTGACAGAAGAGGTGGCTCAAGCTACAACTTTCTAGTGGCAAAACAAACAGACAGGAGATCTTTTAAAAATAATATTAGAATAATAAACTCACTTTGCTATAATTTTGAGTGTTGTTGCCAAGATGCATTCTTCATATTGTCTGCAATTTAATTTGCTTTCTTTTTCTCTTTTCTAAGAGTAAAATTCATATGGAAACAAGTGTAGGAAACTGCATAGGGGAATCTTTCCTGTTTGGTTTCTGATGAATTTGAATACATTTGCCCAGCAGTTTTATCCAGAGCATGTAGAAGAAAGAATTAATCATTGAGAACTTTCTAAGTTCAAGTTGTTGAATAGTTTGCCACACCATGCTGATAATATTGAGTTTTCATTAGGTTTTACAGGATACAACTCAGACAGAATTAAATCAAATAAAGATAGGTTGACCTCCTACTGCTCACACTGGCCTTCACTTTTGTTTCTGAACAGTAGGAGAAAATCCATTGTAAGCATTTGCTTTTGCAATGGTCTGTTATATTATTTCAGCTGTGCAACTGCTATAGGAACAGAGAACTCCCTTGCCAAAACCAGAGTGAGAGCACTTAAAATTATCTGTGGGAAGCCTGATGAAAATTTAGAACCACCACAAGCTGGTCACAGAGATTTGCATGTTTACACAGGAGAAAAAGTACTGAGCTCAGACTTCTAAGTTTATCAGCCCAGGATGTGTTCCAAGGAAAAAAAACTTCTACATTGGCTGTGCAGGTAGGCAAACAAAAGTTTGTATGCAAAAGTCTAAAGAATGTTGTTATGATAGCAATCACACTAGTTCTTCATAACTTATAACACTTTTCATCCAATGGTCTTTACTTTGTTCTAGAAATCAATTAGCCATTAAAAAGTAATTTTTGGAAGAAAACTTACACTTTCTTTTATTTACATCCTTTATCAAAAAAGACAAAAGTCTGAACTGATCTTCATGATTTAGACATTCAGATGTGATTTATGTTATTAAATTTAGTTTTTCAGCTCACATCACCTTTCCTGTCATGTCCACTTTTGAAACTCAGTATGTCTTTCAATTTAATAATGATGCAAAATTAGATGTGTAAAGCTCCTAGGCAATGTACATTGCATTTTTTCATAAAGGCACATAAATTTCTCTCCTGCCAACTGTTTTGTTGTAGTCTCCCTAAACTTTTCAACCCTTAACTAGCACTTATATAAATCCATGCTGACTCAGATTTTGCCCAATTACTATATTGACCCAAGAAGGCCTCAGGATGAGCCAAATATGTATATACTTAAAGTTAGAACTCATTAGTTGGTTTGCTGATAGCTGACTATATTATACAAGACTGCATATTAAATATTCAGTAAGGAAATGTTGTCACATAAACATTGGAATTAGTGAAATGCTAGGTCAATAAGCAGATAGGATCCACTCCTTTCCCCATGCTATCCATACTGTAAGCAGTGTGGGATTATGGCACTTAAATACTGAAAGGCCAGAGTCCATGTATACTTCTTATTTCTGAGATGCAGAGCATTTTTACACCAGCCTGAGAAACCAGCCAGGGTCCTTATTCTCCTGTTTGTTTCCTGAGCTCTGCCTACAAAAAGTGGAGAACTCATTATATATTTTTTCCACTTTTCTCTTTCCATTTCTTTTTCGTCATTACATTTTCCCTCATGTCAGAGAATTCTTTTCACAATTAATGGTATAGATCCTTTATTCCTCTAAGAGCACCAAGAGATATAGCTCATCACTAACCTGAGGTGTCAGTGCTGTACTGGCAAGCACTGAGACATCTGTCTCCTTCAGCGTTGGAGAGGATGGAAAAGACAGGCTGTGACCCAGTCACCACTGCCTTGAACTAGCATTTCAGGAGATGCTGAGTTCTTTCACACACTTACAGGAGCTACTGCTTCCTGCACCTACCCAATCCTTCCATTGTTTTATGGCTCTTGTCCTCTTGGTGTAGAGTCAGCAAAAGCAAGTAAACACTGGTGCCACCAAGGCCTTCTTTTTGAGTGTCTCAAAAAGTGATCCAGGATTCCTAAAGATTTTTCCATTAGAAATTAAAAAGCTCTGGCTGTTAGACTTTAATAGCATGGTATCACACTTTAAATGATGTCAGGTAACTTTTCACATTACAAGAGTATTATGTTAGCATAAGACTATTAATAACAAGATACATGTCATAAAGAGGTAAAGAAGGAGTTCATAACAACCATTTCAAATTTTTCATTCTATAAATCATCAGCTATAATTAATGAATTTATCATTCACATAACTGTGGTACTATTAGGTATAATTCAGTAACTACAATTATTATCTAGAAAATTATTTGTTATTCAAAAAATCAGATGTGGATTTTTTAACTTGAAAAATCTTTATAATATCCCTCTCTTGAAGGAGAATAAAATAATAAATTATTGTATTATAGAAAGAAAATGTATTAAAAATTTTCCTGTGGTGGCCAGAATAAATCTATTTTAACTCAACATATGAATTTAAATATGCAAATTACTCACAGGCACAAACACAGAGCAATTGATACTAATTGCTCAAGCACTTATCCTAATACGTTCTTGGAATTATAATGAAGGAAGTGTGGTACGTTAAATACTATGACTGACATCTCTGAAATTAAGATTCTGTCAAAAGATTTACAAAGTAGTAGGGATATGCTCCAGTTTGCCATGAACACAGAATAGAGCTGAATGCTTTTAGGATTCAATTACAAAGTCAGTGACTACAACAAATGCAAGAGATGCTGTGTCACTGTAGAACTCCTAAGACAGCAATTCCAAAACAAATCCCTGCTTTCACCGTAAGCTCCTGTTTTCAGCCTAACCCTTTGTCATAAAATTAACTTTTCTAATCTTGGTCAAAGTGGCTATTTGCAGAAATTTTCCAGTAAGAAAAGCATAGCTTAAATTATCACTTAGTGTCTGCATACCGTCCCTCTGTCCCACAAAAGAACAAGGTAAAGTATTAAATGAAAGGATAACAATATTTTGAATTAGGAATAGTTTAGTTACAGTCAAAACACACTGATTGTTTCTGTGTCAGCTTTTACTAAACTTATTTTTTTAGTGATTTTGGAACAGAAGCAATTTGCACTGTAATATATTACTAGATAGAAACATTGAAATATAGAAAAATAATAAAGGAAGAGAAATAACAATAAAAAACTCTCCAGAGCACAAAAAATGTTTTACTCCAATGTATGCTGGAAGAAAATATTCACAGAACACACTTACACACCCACAGTCAAAAGGATTAGGATACCTCCTAGCAAACTAGACATAAGTTTGCATGCAATAAGGTGACAAAAGACTTCCTGCAGAGACCTGCATCATGAGACACCCTGCACTGAGGTTATTCTTCTGCTTTACAGACCACTGCCTTTTTCTAGAGGTAGCCCACAAAAAGTACAACATATATATAAAATACAAAAACTAATGGTCACATTAAAGGAATTAGGATGTGTAAAGACGATATAAACATTTCGTACCTAGTAGCTTTAACGTAACACTTGTCATCCTCTGAGGTATTTCAAAAATCCTCTCTCTTAGCTGTGCAACATAATCCATGCCATCTATCCCAGAAGACTTTATACTTTTACTGTGTTTCCAAGTCCTTCCTAGGCCTCACCTACCTCAAAGGAACTATAAATGCATCAAAACCCAATAAATCTATGAAGAATGTCTGACCTTCTTTCACCAATATCTGAAATAACTTCCTTCCTTTGCTCTTCAGCAATGATTTCTCTGCTTCTGAGTTCTCTAATATGCTGTCATAGACTGCAAACTCCTGAGAGCTCTTAAGCAGTAGGAAACTCATCTCCAGTGTAAGTGAGGTGCCTGATAATTTGTCATTAGGTTACACTGGTCACAGCACTGCACAAGCTTTTCAAGATCATATCTGAGTAAGAGAAGCTACCAGCCTTAGGCAGGGTAATAAAGCATATGCAATTTTATGAGGACCACCTCTCACTGTAGCATCAGCTAGAATGGATCACCCATTTCTGGCTATGGAATAGCCTTCATAGACCTCTGTGAGGAGCAAGTTATTAGTTGTGGGCGTGTCATTCCTGAGTTCCTGTCTTGACCATTCCAGTTCCCAAGAAGCTTCCTCTTTTGCCTGATGAAACACTCTATGTGTTCATCAGCTACTTGTCAATCTGCCCTCAAGGCTGTCTTCTTGCAAGGTGGTATTGCCATCATCTTGTCTACCTATCAGAAATTACCACCTGTGATACACCTGTATCCATTGAATTCTGGTAAAGCAGCATGTCCAACTTCATTGTGACCATCAGTGATGGATATATCTCCAACCAGTAAGCCCCCAGTGGATCCTAACAGATCATTAATGACAGGCATACCCCTGTCATAAGACCAGTAGTTACTAGTATTGCAAGGTATTCTAGGACCTTACCCATCTGTTCAGAAAATTCAGACACACCAGAATCATCTACTTGATAATATTCTTCATGCCTGAACATTTGATTCTTCCTGATGCAAATGACATCTTATTTCAGCACGAAATCACTTCTATGTCCAGAAAGCATGAATATGTATTCTCAGCGATGACAATTGTCTCCACTGTCATCTTTCACATAGCTGTCTTGGTGATCAATGTAGAAAAGCAAATGCTCTAAGCTCTGTCTCAATGACCTTCACAAATTCCATAAAATGTTTCATTTTCTAAAAGAGATGGCTGTGATATCAAGTAGATGCCAAATTGAGAATATAATCTGAATCACTGCACACATACTGAAAACTGATCAAAAATATACAGGAAGTGCTTCCAACATTTTTGTAGGAAAGTCTTGAATGCAGCCCTAATCTCCTGTCTGAGCAAAATAAACCACAATTTGACTTAATAGCAGTAAAATTCCATGAAGTACAACACTTATGAACCATTCTGTTGATGGAGAGATCTCCAACTCCTTTTTTAATATCTTCCTTTCTCTCTTTTCCTTCTTCAAATAATTTAGTCTGCATTTCCTACTGTCTCAAGCCCTTTTGTGAAGGGCAGACTTTCACTTCTGTAGTGATGACAACAGCAGAAGCTTGGCTTTACTTACTGTCACATGCCACACTTCTCTGTACCTCTAACTGAAAACATTTTCAGATTAAAGAAGTGTTGATTCCCTCTCATTTTTTGCCATCTGGCAATGTGTGGAAAATATTCTTTACATGGAGTACCAATAGCCCTTCCTTCCTTCCTAACCAATGTATACACACGAGAGTTTTCTTAACCTTTACTCCATGAGACAGCTTTGCCAGGATGGACACACTCGAGTCCCTGGCTGGGATGAAGTTAACTCTCAGCACAGCAGCCTGTAGGGTGCCCTGCTCGCATTTTGTGGCTAACAATGCTGGTAACACACCTGCATTTTGCCCACTGCTGATCATAGCTTACACAGTATCAAGGCCTTCTCTTTTTCTCACTCTGGCCCTGCCCTCATCCCCCAAAAACAATCCTGAGGGTAAGCAAGAAAATGGAAGCAGTACAGTGGGACAGCTGATCTGAATCAAAGCACGGTCATATGGTATCGTGCTCAGCAAAAAAAATCTTAAGGAAAGGAGCTGGAAGGGAGAAACACGGGTGCTTATGTTGTTTGTCTTTGCAAGCCACTGCTGCCTGTGATGAGGATCTGTTTTAGAGGAAGTGGCTCAACATCTGCCTGTGGATGAGAAACAGTCAATACATTTTTTATTTTGCTTTGCTTGCACATAGAATTTTGTTTCACTTATTAAACTGTCTTTATCTCAACCCACAAGTTTTCTCACTTTTGCTCTTTTATTGTCTGCCCCATCCCACTGTGGGGGGGGAGAAGAATTAGTGACCAAATATGTGGGTGCTTAACCACTAGTCGAGGTTGGGCCACAACATTATCACATTCATATATCCACAGAGGCATACACAGAAATCTTTTTCTGTCTCCCTTGCACAATATTAATCTGTATTTAGCTTTCTTCCAATTTTTATGGTTAAGCTATGATGTGTTGAGAGAACCATGTAGATCACACCTGTTACCTATAGGAAAGCAAAGGAAGTAGCACTCCACATTCCTGCTGAAGATAATAACAATCACCATTGATGCTTTTATCAGCCTCTTCTATAATGAAGTCTCTCTGCTTTATGCTACAGCCTGCACTCATCTTTCTGTAAACTTATGACCTTGGATTGGGTAAGAATACCTAGAACTTGCACTTTCTTGTGAGATGATGATAAAAAGAAGGACTTCTTAAAAGGTAAAAAGGAGAAACAGGCTTTATGACAAGAGGTATGTCTTTTATTGCTACCAAGTTGTGGCTTTCCTCTTGGAAAGTATGGTAAAATTGCTGATCACATGAAAGGCTAGCATAAAGAAATAAAATCTGAAATCTGCAGCCACAATAATTCTGTCCTCAAACTTAGGCAGGAAAGGTGTCTTAAGTAACCTTGAAGAGGTTATGTCTAGGTTAAAAGGAAAAGTGTAGCTGAGGATGCTGGCTCTGGAAATTATAGACTTTGTTTTCTTTCCACAGAAAGGTCATGGGGTAGAAAAGAAGGAACTTTAACAACCCTGTAATTAAATCAGTTTTTCAGGTTATAGAAAAGAAATCTGCCGTAAGTTTACATCATTTGGGATCCACAGTAATATTTAATTTATATCTGTGGATCAAGAACTTGAGGGGAAATAGAGGAACTCACTTCTAAATCTCCACACTGGCCCGGTTCAGACATGTGGTCCCCATCAGTCTATTCACTCTGCTTCATGGTACAATGTAAACACCCTATTACAAGCGCTTCTGAAGTTTCTGGTACTGAATATTATCAAATATATATGAAGCTAACTGAAACACATGCCTGCTTCAGAATGAGTATTTTGTGTCAGTGCACTATGACTATTTTTTTACTGTTTAGAAACAAGGAAAAAGGAGATATTATTTAGCAGCCAAAGTCTCTGGGGTTAATAATAAGGAATAACTACTAGGACAAAATGAAAGGTGAATACCATGGGGTGGGGTTGGTATAATTATATACATCAAGCTGTGTATGTGAAGATCTCATGAAGTCCAGTGATTCCTGTCAGTTTAAAACCAACTAAAATAAGGATGCAGGGATTCAGAAACCAATCCTTCATCATCAGAAGAAAAAAGACAATTAAACAATTTTGAACTGTAATTTATATTATTTTTTTCTGCAATGTAGCAAAATAGATGTCATAATCTATTTTATGGTACTATGAATGCCACTTTGGTCTTGGGGCTCAGAGTTAGAAGTTTCTTGGTTACACAGTAAAATACCTGCCATATTGTTTGCTAAAAGAAAAAAAAAAGCACAAACAAACAAATAAACCCCCCCAGGTAAATAATGTGTCCTAAAACAGTAAAAAAAAGCACTCTGTGGATCATTCAGAGAGTTTCAGTCTCATGCCAGAATATATTTCCAGCAATAATAAATGAACAGACTAGATCACATGCTGGATCACATACTGAAACCTGTGCAAGTTATTTTATGCAACCTTCTTCAAAGTATTGTTGATTGAGTTAAAATTGGATTTCTCCTCCGACTGATTATCTAATGTGATAGAAAATACACAGTCCAAGAACAAATTTAGATTTCTGTGGAAAATTAAACTGTAATGTGAGGTTATCCACTGAGGCATTAAATATAGCTGTATAATTGTATCTGCAGATGACAACTGTGATATGACTGAACTTCATCTGGTTTCCAATGAAGACTTACAAAAAACATGTTCACAAAGGACAGATGCTTCCTTTGAAATATTTGGAGGGGAAAATTGATTTTCACAGTACACTTTTCATAAACAATCACTGTACTTGAAACTTCTGAAGAAGTAGCTCGAGTGTGAAAGTTTCTGCTACTGAATCACAAAGGTAAAGAGAGTTCAGTGTATGGTCATTTTCATAAAAGACAGTAACAGAAAAACCATAAGAAATTTGAGTAGTCACCATTCAATATCACACAGAGCATTATATCTTTTTTTTTATTTTGTTTTCTTGTTCTTTAAGTGAAAAACTGCCCAAATATATTATTATAGAACTATATGTTTTGTTTTCAATCTGTGTCAAAATACCAGTAAAGCTATGTACCTTTTTGAAATGAAAATATTCCTAAGAAGCAGGTACACAAAATGTAGGGTCATTTTTTATCAGCTCAAGAACAGAATTAAGAAATTAAACATAGAGAAGTGACTAACAACATCTACGTATTTATTAAATTGTTACTTAGAACCAATTCAAAAATCAATATTCTAGTTATGATTTAACAGATCTTTTCAAGAAATATTGTGACTTTGAATATTATTTACCAAAGGCATAAATCCAGATGAACACTTCACTAGCTGTCTTTATTTGAGTTATTATTTTCTGCTTTTCTATTTTAACACACTAGTCTCTTCCCTGTGTGTGATGATCACAGAATCATAGAATCATTTAGGTTGGAAAAGACTTCTAAGACCATCAAGTCCAACCATATACTGATGAGGTAGGCTTGAGCACAAAAAAAAAATCTCATCCACATCTGGCAAGGGTAGAACACCTTTTAAAAGATTTATGATCTTTATGCTGCTACCAATGGCTAAGAAGGGGAATATTGGTCTTCTTCCACAAATAGCATCCCTACACATCTTTTAATGGTTTCAGAAGTTATAATGAGTCCCTAGAGGTACACGTGTGGTGTTTATCATAAATCAGGTCGTGTTACTCCTATGCTCTTAAGTTCAAAGCCTATCAAGGTACAGTGCAGCAACGAAATTAGAAAAACTGATTTAACTTACAGCAATAACAAATATGTCTCTAATGAGCTACACAGTGGCAGGAAAATTAGGTAGTGGAAAACAAAACATGTTTCAAATACTTCCCACTTTTGCAGAACAATGGTTTTTTTGTTGAAGAATTTTATTTCTAACATTGAGATTTTTTGCAGCTCTGACTGATTGAGGCAAATATGTGATCATTTCTTGCTGTCACTCAAAAGTCTGTATAGAGTGTAAAAATTATTACTATGCCTTACATTTTATTTATGGTCTTGTTAACTTGAAATACTTGAAATACACTTAAAATAATTATGTTACACATCTTCATGCAACAAAATGTTCTTCAAGCTACTCACTGGAAAAACATGTAGGTATGAACCTCTGGTAAAGGTATTGGGTTTATACAGCAGCAAGATATCATGATTAAAACCAGAAAAAAAAAAAAACATTCTTTCATCATTAATACCATAAGTGCACCTGATAAATCACATAAGCACATGGTGTGGATTATAAAAATGACAGGGAAGAAAAAGGGTATTGTCATGACTCCTGTCAGGCCATACTATAGGAACACAAGGTGTACAGTAGGGCTATTATAAGATAGTAATGGAGAATAATTGAGTCTGTTAATATTAAGGCTGGTGTTGTGAAAGTTAGATGCCTGGAGGAAGTGAGAAATCTCTAACTTGTATGACAGTTTCAGCTGCCTCTTTCTGTGCCTGGAACACTCCTCTAAGAATTGCTACCAGGGCATATAAAAGCCTTGACAGCTGTAAATGGAGTTAAAGATAAATGCTAAAATAGAAAACGTAAAGCTAGATGTTTCAGTCTAAAATTTAATAGTCAATGTAAATCATAGCTTATTCTCCTGCTATAAATAAGGCAAAGTAGATATCAAAGGAACATAATGAACTACACTGGAGGCTGATGTAATTTGAGGTAGCTCCTTTGGAATCTAACTGGATTTACATCAGACAAAGATTCTTTCCTACAAGCTGCCTTACAGACTTAAATAAAACAGACAAGACAAGCAGGGGGTATAAAGCATACCAGGGGAGTGCATAACAATAGATTGATACAAATAAAGAGTTATATATTAAGACAAAAGGATGTGATTTGTTGAAACTCAGCTTTGCTGACTCTGCTTTGTGGTATGACTATGAAAGGATCTTAACCTCCACAGTGAAGAAACCAGAGATGGTCAAGTGAGACTAAGATAAGGATCAAATTAGGAACATATTGAGTGAAGGAAACACCTATGGACAAAGAAATCCAATTTTCTATCATAACTACTTTTATTGCAAAAGAAAAATGAGTTAAAATTGGTGGGAAGAAAAGACATATAAACAGATCTGCAAGTTTATGATCAACAGGTTTACAATTGCTTCTGCTAATTTTCACAGGCTGCAAACCAATCTCTCATCCTTCTAAAATGAGAACACTTGTCAAAGCTTTAATAAAAATTTTAAAAATCTCCAGAAGTAGTTCATGCAGAAGAAAGCCTGGACCTAGTGGAGTCGGGTGCCAGGTGAAGTCATTACACTGCTTTTAGCATTGTCATGGGTCAGACAAAAAATTCTGTCAACTTTTAAATATCTCCTACCTTCTACATGCAGGCTGGTTTCCTCCAGTATTAGTTATAGTAAGTCTCACCACCTTTGTAAGACTACTTCTTAGATCCAGTATTTTTGTTAACTCATCAATTGCTGTGGTGTTTCTATATAATTTCTAAACTGTATAGTTATATTTTTTATAATAAATGCCAATCTCTGCCCATTAATATGATTCCATATTTGCTATTGATTATTGAGAATGATCATACTTCAAATTATTTGATTTTAAATAAGAGACATTGATAGAATAAATGTAGGTGGTTTGTTTTTTTCATATTAAAGAGGGAATAACTTTAAAACATCAAAAGAACTGCAATATGGCTGTAATAATCACCAAAAGAAATTTTTGCATCATTTAGTGTGGTTATTTATCTGCCTCGTAGCACGAATATATTTAACATTTTAAACTGATATTAAAATTTAAAATTTTAAACACAGTATGTTAAATTTAGAAGTGGATTGACATAAAAGAATTAAGCCCTGTCAAATTGGAAATTATCATTTTAAAATTAAATTTGCAGTTATTTAGGTAACATTTGAAAGAAAATTATAACCCTCTGAAATGCATTATGATGATTTTTTTTTTAGGAGACAAGTCTTTTATGTAACCACAGAAAAGCAAAGTATTTTAACTGTTTTAGCAATTCTTAAATACCTATACTTCAGCCTCAATTAATATTAATTTTTGGCCAAAGGTTGTGTCTGAGGTACTGAAGTACCTTGCTTTTTTGTACCCTTCCCCTACAAATAATGCTATTCAGGGTTCTTCTCACATGTGGTGTAAGATCATTCTAGCCCTGTTGTAAACCTTTGAAAAATGTCCAAAGAAACAAAATTCTGTGTGCTACATTTGAGTTGAGTACATTTGGTATGTACAAAAACTTGGATGTTAAACTACACATGTTATTATTTTGCAAGCATTCCTTAAATGTCTGACACTTGATCTGAGGAGGTCATCAACAGGCAAGGCTTAAGCTGCTCTCTTGTGTGTTACAAGAGCACACAACTGAGGAAAGTATTATTTCAATCATAAACAATTACTAACATTTGACACTATTTCTCATCTCCAATATTTTTGCTAACGCATTAGTGATTTATTTTGGAGCACCACGTCTTTTTTAAGCTGAAATAAGGTTTTACTATGAGGCTTTTCTGTTAGGTACATATGCAAAATGTGAAGTTATGGCAATGCTCTCAATGATTTCAAAATCTTGGGAAAAAATAAAAAAGAAGTCAAATTTAAAATAAAGCAATTATTATTGGATAATATAATATTTAAGCAGTCCAGATTACCTGATTAGTACAGAAATGCCTCATCTGTAAGACAAAATTATTGAACACAAAGTTTGGGTTCTAGTGTCAGTGATTGTCAGTGATATCTTTTTCAAGAATCAGGCTTATCATCCTGAATTCTTCAAATGAAAGATTGCTACTCATGGTGGGATTTATCCGTCCTTGATATTGTGTAGCTTGAGTTTATTTTTGTTATCAGATATTGCTTTCTCCTCACTGTAGCCCAGTTAAAGTCTGCAAATGGCCCATCAGCCTTTCTTAAGCTAAGTTAAGAAGCTGCTGTATTTTGGGGGTTTTGACCCCTCAGTTTCAGACTGCTCCTGTAAACAACATTGTCTAACTCAGACAGGTTAGGCATTAGCAAGGAAAAATTGAGCTTATACTTCAAGATGAGTCCAGATGAGTCCTCAGAACTTGCAGAGTAAAGTCAATTCAAGATCAGAGGCCTTTATTTAGCAAGAGTTCTATGATATTTAGGGATTTACATTCTATTGTGGCCTAAGTCTGGCATAAAAAGAGGAAGATTTTTTTCAGAAAAATTGACCACATTTACCAGACTGGTTGATGCATTCAGTCAAGATGCAGGATTTCCATTTGAAAAATATGATAAAGTATGTTCAAGGAGAGTCTTGAACCTGTTTTCTGCCCTGCTTCCCTTCTTCTAATACTTGAAAGCCATTCAGTAGTAGCCTTGGGGCCAATGGGAACTTTGCCAAGAATCTCACTGAGCAAGATGTTTCTTAAAATGCATCTATTTAAAAGGATATGCTGAAAAAAAATTTGGAAAACAGTGACATGCATCAATGGCATAAATCAGGTTCTAACACAGGACCGGCTACCTCAAAAGAAGAATTTTATTTTATTTTGCTTCTGATGTTGTGAATGGACCCACATGATTCAAAGGAGCTCTTTCAAAAGCAAGGACTCTTCAGGCATCTTACAGAGAGTGGCAAGCATAGTGATATTTAACCTACCTTTGGTGTGCATTTGTAATTAATTTGCATATGTGGGTATGCATCTCTCTCTCTGTCTCCTTCCCTCCCTCCCTCCCTCACCACCCCTGCACCACTTCTCCCACTCCTCCCCTTTGGAGGGTGTTTTTGATACAGATGAGAGTACCTGAACAAAGTCAGATTGATACAGGCAGGCAGGTGTTTACAGAGACCTGCAGGTGATTCTAATTTTTGTGTGCCTTTTACATGTGCATATAAATACTCACTGCAAGACATGAGAAGAAATCCTGAAGAGTCTTATTTTCTTTCGCAACACTGAATTCCATAAGGATGGCTGTCTGCTAGAGCTTGGCTATTTCAACTGATCAAGGTGTGGAAAAGAAGGAATGGCATTAAGGCAATCTTGTACTCATGAGAGAAAAAGCCAAATAAACAATGAAACTATTTAAATCCCATGCTTTCTGCAAACAGTATGCTCTATGGTTCAAGAAGAAGTGAAAGACAAACTCTGTTCTCAATTTCACTTCAAAATAGGATCTAAAACTAGATGTACATGAAAAAAAAATATTTTCCATTATGGTGAGCACATAGAAAATTAAAGTTATAATATATTGATCTTCTATCCAAAAATTATACTGAGCCTTATGTGCCATAATGCTACAAATCTTTACACAATTTTTTTGAGCATGTAGTAATTTATTATCTATCACCTTCTTCCTTTTTCCTTTCCAAGGCAGTATTTTAGGTACAAAATCATCTACATTTTCAAAGTCTGCATTATGCTTTTTAAATAAATACTATAAATTACATTGGAGGGGTATATTATGTGTGATTTTGGGCTAAGGGTAATCATATGGAAATATATTCTTAAAACATAGATTTCATTGACTTTAAAGACTGGTATTTAAGTAAATAAAGGAACTTCACATTTTGCAACTTACTTTACAGTGTTATTTAATCTGATTTTTTAAATACGTGTGATTCCACGTGTGAAACTAGAACGTTTCACATTTTGCTTCACACAAGAAATGTGTTTGCAGAGACAGATTTCCAGATACAGATATTGGAAATGAATGTAAAACAAGAAATATAATGTAAGTACAAATGGAGAGGAGGGTGACACAAAATTTCTTTTTAAGCTTTTAGGCATGCCCAGTGAGAACTACATAACTATGTGGAGAAACAGGGTAAATTCTAGCTGAATGAAATAGTGCAACTATTACTTTTTTTTTTTTTTTGTAATTCCTCCCATTTCCAAATAGGATTTTATGCTAAAAGCTGAGTTCATAGAAAATTAACTTGCTGAAGTTTAAGTTTTACAGGTAGTGCTCAGATGACTTTTCTTTCTTGACATCTCACTATGGAAAGTCTAAAATTTTGTATCTTATTGCATTTTAACCCCAGACAACAATTACACATCACTCAGATGGTTGCTCACTCTTCCCCGCACCAGAGTGGGATGGGGAGGATAATCAAAACAGGTAAACCCCACGCATTGAGATAAGAAAAGCTTAAGAATTGTATTGCTATTATTATTAAGGAGACAACAAAAAGAGAGAGATAGAGAAATAAACACCAAAGATAGAGAGATAGAGAGATAGAGAAATAAAACCCCAAAGAAACGAGCAACAAATAATACAATTCCTCACCATCCACTGACTGATGCCCAGTCCATCCCTCAGTAATGATCAGTTCCTCACAGCCAACTTCCCGCAGTTTATGCACTGGGCATGGTGTTCTGTGTTATGCAATATCCCTTTGGCCAGTTTGGATCAGCTGTCCCAGCTGTGCTCCCTCCCAATTTCTTGTGCTCCTCATTGGCAGAGCATGAGACACTGAAAAGCCCTTGACTTAGGGTCAGCACTACTCAGCAGCAGCCAAAACACAGGTGTGTTATCAACATTAGTCTCATACTAAATCCAAACCATAGCATTGTACTAGATACTAAGAAAAAAATTAACTTTATTCCAGCTGAAACCAGAATAATCTACTTTAATTTTTGATACTAAAATTTTCCAGATACATGAAAACTTTTTTTTTTATGTTCATAGTTCTGGGGAAATAAATTGTTGTTTGTGCTTAGGCAGTATCTGATTCTGTTAGTTAGGGATTTATTAAAACAGATAAGCAGAGTTAAATTTGGTTTCAGCCTAACAGATCATGCCCCAAGCAAAATACATTCTACTACTTTTCTCAGCTTCAGGAGTACATAATAAGAGCTGAATTAATGCATTCAAGATAGGTGTTCACTTCTTTCTCTGAGAAAATGCTCTTCCAAACCTCCTAGAAAAAAATGTATCCTATTATGGATTAAAGTCTCAAAGGAAATGGGACATTAAACACATTGTGTTGATACTACATGAAACTTAAAATTTGTGAGTCAGAAAGAAGAATCTAGATGAAACCCTTAAGATTTATGGTTAGAGTGTGTGTGCTGGCTGAGCAAAAAAATCTTTAGTCCTTGTTTTAAATACTATAGGTATGAGGGGTGTTGTATTGGATAGGGGCTGGATTTGTTGTTAAAAATATAATATATAGCACCAAGATGTGAGATCAGAACTTGCATTTAACCACTTCATGGGTGAATGGATATCACAGGATTATTAAGCTAAAGAGTTAATTTTTTTCTAGTTTTATCCCTAGCATACCATCTTCAGAAGAAAGCACAAAAATAATCCAATTCAGAGAGTATATTCTGGGTTTTAAGACATTGTATTGGAAGGTAAAAAGGAAATGTGAAAATTAACATCACCTACTAAATAGCTGCATAAAAGATGAAGAGGGTGAAATCATAACTTTTATGAGGTATTTTCTGAAAGAAAGCACTTACTGTAGTTTTTTTGAGTGAAGAAAATGTATGGACAAATAACTTACATCATAAGACTTCAGGCAGAGAATTCAGATTAAAACAAGGAAACACCTTATGAGCCACCTTTGTCATAAATGATATTTGTTGATTTTTTTCCTCCTCCATCATCCACTTTAAGTACTTTTTGTTTCATTTGACTTTAGGTGACTCCTTACTAAATGTACCAGGTAAGGAGAATACATTCTGCAATTTTTTACGTTCTTTGTGTACTGTACAGACAGTCTGTGCTAGAATTGAGATGTTCATAGCTCTTCTGTATTTTTGCATAGGTACTTATGGTCCAGACTTGAAAGATATAACATAGAAACTTTTAATGAATTCCCATAGTATTTTATAAATTGCCTAATAACAATAAGAATTTTTAGAGGAGCTTAGCATAAAAATAAATATTTTTCAGGATCTGGACCATAATAATTAATAAATTCTTAATCCTTAATTGTTGGGGTTTTTTTGTTTTATTTAAATTAAAAGAAAAATAAGTATTTAGTCTTGTATTTTAAGATCAGTCATAAATATATCATGGTCCTTTACTCATAAGGTGTCATCTTGAAAATTCTGCTTTATAACTAACATTACATTGTGTGTGTGTGTGTATATATATGTATGTATTGTGTGATTTTCTTAAATGTCACATAAAGGTTATTTTGCCCCTCAAGATTTGTTAAAATTGCCCAAATATGATATTTTTTCACCCTTTTTGAAAGCCTTCAAGATTCTGGACACCCAGCTAATAACAGATGACATGATTTCTTATTCTCTCATAAATACTGTGCAGTTCATGGAAGAAAAGTCAATTTAATGGTTTATTTCTTTTCCTATTCTCTTTTACTCTGTATCTTATTTGATCTTGAAATTTTCAACTTCATCCTTCACTGATCTTTTATTTTGCAGTGTTCAAAATCTTTTTAGAAATGTGGTTAGCATCTCTTAATACACATATCTATTTCAATTATCTCTTTCCTTTCTAATATCCTCTTTATCTGTTTTACTGTTTTCATCGTTCTTCTCAGATTTCTATTTCATCTTTTTCTGCATTTTTAATATCCTTTTTGTCTTTTTGTCTTTTTAAGCATTCCTCTCAAGGTCTGCAATTCACAGTTTTCTTTTGTCATTTAATAACTCTTAAAGAAAGATTTATCTAGTAATTCTAGAGTGTTTATTTCAGTTAACTTGATAATCATATGACATTAAGTTATTACACAAAACCATCCAATGTAAACTTTTTAAAACACTAAACATTTCCCCTTAATTGATTCATTCTTCAATATCATTACATTTAATTGTAAATAATCCCTTCAGATACGGTCTGCTTGAAATTAAACCTTCATTCTGGTAGTTATGCCAAACTGAAAAAGATTTGGACAAACAAATGAAGTGGGCACAGTCCAATTTAGCAGTTGCACTATTTTTGTTTTATATACTGCATTGACTATGAAAATGGCAAGCTCTACTTGGGTCACTTTTTCTATCTTGAGGACACATTGCTTCACCATATCCTCTCCCTTCTAAAACTCCCAATTTTAATATATACATGTTTCATATTATCATTTTATATTATTTCTATTACAACATATGTGTCTACTCCTAAAACAGACAATTAACTGTCCGCATAAATGTGCATGGAGAGTCAGTATCTTAACAACATGTCTCTGAATTCCACTTAGGGGGCAATTCCATAATGAACCATCAACAACCACTTCCTTTACCACTGTGGTTTTCTGCACTTTGTTCTCAAGAAGCGGCTACGAAACACAGAACAAATAAAATTTTAAATCTCTAAGGTGGTTTCTTTGGGGAGTAGTTGGTGTGGAGTCTTGGATGGAGCCTTTTTCCCCCCAAGGAAATATTTGTTGGAAATGCCTGCTGACAGACATGTTTTTTGGGTTATGGTACTATTCTCAGTATGTCTAGATAATTTCTGTTCAGACACTGTTCATGCCTAGCAAGCTCACCTTCATGAGGAAACAGCTAAATATATATACACAGCCTCCTTTATGTAAACAGCTTTTAGTCTTTTGACAGCTTTCCAAATGCATACAGTGAAACTATGGAAAAGGTAAAGAACATCAGGAATACTTTCAGCTGGTGGTAAACACATAATTTTTTTCCACTCAAAGACTACATGAAAAGCAAGCATCTGCAAAGACTGACATTTTTTCTTCCTACTGAATCTCTGAGACTGCAGTATCAGTCTGTTTACATACTATTTATTTTTAATTCTACCATTATGAATGTGTCAGTTATCATATAAGATACAAATAAAATTATTGATACTTTTTCCATATTTAAAGTTGATTATAGGTGTGGCTTCCAGTTTTATTTGCAAGCAACCTTACTTTATGTTCACATTGTGCATTTTAAATTCTGAAACATTCAGAGGGAAAAAAACCCCAACTATTCCAGCATCCATAATTACAACATGGACCATTTAAATCATCTGAGTCCAAGGCTAGTGACAGCTTGTTTCATCTAGAAGATATGTAGCTCAAAAAGTCTTAACCTACAGGAAACTAAAACTAGAGGAAAGTAAAGGGTTTTAAGTAAGAGGTTCTCTTTCCAACAGCTTAAATTCTGCTTTTAACCCAAAGACCAGTAAGTCATAGAGTCAATGAATTAAATGACAACATAATTCTGATATCTCTAATAATGTTATAAATACTAGCAGTTAGCAATACTGTTTAAAAATAATCTCACTGTTCTTTTTTATATGTAATCTCATCTCAAACAGAAAGAAAAAGAAATCACTGTTTATTAATCAAAAATATTTTGTTTCTAAGATGACAGAGAACTTTGCAAAAGGATACTCCATATGCAAACTAAAAGAACCTAAAACCACAAACCTAAAAGCAATACCAAATAGCTTATTCAGATATTGCTAGATGAAAATACCTTTTTAAATCTTAACCAATGCTTTAGCTGATTAGCTTCGTTAGCACTGTCCTACTGCCTTCCAGCTTCTGAAGGCCAAGAACAGAGTTTGCACTTGGAATGAAATGTATTTTAATTATAAAGGATTTTATATCAAGCACCCTCTAGAAATGAAGCCTGTTTGATTAGAGTTAGCAAGCCCAAAGAGCACTTTATGTGCTTGCAAATCCTAACCCTTTTTTTGTGCAAATAGTTATCAAGGAATTTGTCACGGTCTAAAATCCTAAGGGGTTCTGATTGTTCCTTCAAAAGCCTTTAGAAGCAAATAGACTCAATGACTCAAGATGTCATACTTTCCAAAGTTAAGCATTAAACATTTCAGGAACAGACTAATCATGTGTTTATTAACCTCTGCTCTGAAACCATCAAGTCCAGATAGCTTTGATGACTTAACAGTAAGGCTAGGTTTATTAACCCATTTTATAAACAAGAATTAAGTGCTGCTTTGTGCTGAATCCTCTTGGAATGCAGAATAAATTGATTTTAATTGGAAATATATCAGTATTTTGTGAATTCTGTCCTATCTAATGTAAGAATAAATGAGGACAAAGAAAAAGCATCAGTAGTTCCTGCCTACATACACATGCATTTACCTAAGTTTTTTAAGTATTGCAAAACAACAACAAAAAAAAGCCCTTATTAGAGTATGGAATACTGGGTAGATATGGTTTCTAATATTAATTAAATCCATCCCTCTACTCTAAAAATATCATTACATGAGTTAGATTGTTCAAAACCATGGATTATCATAGAATGATCCATAGAATTGCATGGGTTGGAAGGGACCTTAAAGATTATCTAGTTCCAATGTCCCTGTCGTGGGCAGGAACAACATCTGCTCAAAGGCCCCTGGCCTTGAACTCTTTCAGGGATAGAGTATCCACAACCTTTCCAGGAAACCTGTTCCAGTGCCTCACCACCCTCACAGTAAAGAGTTGCTTCCTAATATCTGTTCTAAACTTACTCTCAGTTTGAACCATTCCCTCTTGTCTTACCACTACACACCTTTGTAAAAACTTTCTCTCCATCTTTCTTGTAGGCTACCTTTAGGCACTGGAAGGCTGCAATTAGGTGATGCCAAAACCTTCTCTTCTCCAGACTGAACAATCTCATCTCTCTTACCCTTTCCTCATAGGAGAGGTGCTCCATCCCTCCAACCATCTTCCTGGCTCTACTTTGGCCTCACTCCAACAAGTCCATGTCTGCCTTGTGTCAGGGACCCCAAAGCTGTACTCACAGTAGGGTTGTAATACTCTTTTGTATTCAGGTCTAAGTTAACTTCTAACCAACCATGTTACACTATGGATAAAAGAAAAGATGCCACACGTGTGTGGACTCAACAAATTTTTTTTTGTTGTTTATGTGTGTATAATTAACATCTCAAAAAATCTAAGTAAAATACAACAGTCACCATTTGTTCACTTAAAGAAACACTAGGACTGTGAGTACAAATTAATATAGGAAACATTCACTGATATACTGTAACTTGTTGTATAGAAATCTTTGATGCTATTCTCACTCACAGTGTCCCTCTAATGTAAGGGGTAGCACAGCAAGCCTTCAGTATCCCAAGGCACTAACTAGGAGGGATATGATGTTCATCTTGGTGTAATTTTTGTTTCCTTGACCTGGACTGATGCCTTCTGGCTGCTTCACTGAGTGTGAGCATGGCCCTGTAGCCTCCCCGGGCTCAGCCCCCTCAGAGGCTCTTTTTTGTTGGATTGTGACTCCCTGGGTTTGTCAGATTCATCCCGTAGAAGCACTGGCACAGTTCAGGCTCAGGTAGGGGAGGCAACAGACACTTGGCCCTGAGACAGAAGCTGAAACCAGCTCAGCCCAGCTCTGGCCAAAGTGAGCCCTGAGCCCTGGGCATTGAAGTCTGTAACTGGCTTTTGAATCATAAATTATATAAACTGATACTGTAAAGAGATCTGGACAGGTCATACAGGCACAACATAAAAAAAAAGTAGCAATCCAAAGTTCCAGGATACACAAAACATCATTTTGAATACCAAAATAGTCCTTCTTTTCCCTTTGCTACTTATGCTACCAGGCCATCTATAACATGAACAATATATGACTCAACATATCAAGAAAAAAAAAATCCAGAAAAGACCAAAGAGTGCTAAGGAAATCAACCCATAAATCAACCCAGTTTATTTTTTCTGACTTGTTTTACCTAATATCTCACCTCCTGGATCTTCAATTTCATTAGGGATTAAACTGTAAAATCAAAAATAAAGACATTCCACGGAAAGCTTATCTATTCACCCAAACCTTCCTCTACTGCCAATGGAGACAGATAAGTTACATCTGTACTGTATAGTAAGACAGCGCCAGGAGGCAAAGTCAATATTAGACTGCTGATCATCCATACTGCTTAAACGTTTGCATGCTCCCTGCCATATTTAAGCCATTTCCATTTGCTTTCCAAGGCATTGCCTGGGCATGATTTAGGTGTTAAGGTATGCTAGGGATCATTTGCCATAGATAGTATGGATAATAATGCACTTTCTCTGCCCTACAAGGTCCTCCAACATTAGTCCAGTTGGCTTTGTATCTTCAAACACCCATTACATGATTCCAGCCCACTCACCAGGACTCACCACAAAAGCTTTCAGTTTGTTACTGTGAAAACCTTCTCGTAATGAACATATCTTGGCAGTTTCTTGACTTACTTTGAAATGAACCCCCTCCTTTGTACAGAGACATGCACATACACACACAGAATTAGAATTAGGTTTACTTCTTTTGGCTGTAGAGATGCCATATGGGCCCTGAAGAGGCCTTGGGCCAAACAGTGTGCCATGTGAATTCAGTGAGCCTGTGCCAGCTGGCCTCATGTTCAGAGAGTGGTCTCTGCTTGATTTTATTTAGAAATATGACATAATGCTTTGTTGTGGTTTACCCCCAGCTGACAACCAAGCACTAAACTACTGCTTACTCACTCTATCCAGAAATGGAAGGGTAAAAGTGAGAAAACAAATGGCTTGTGATAAGAGTAATGTAATAATTGAGATAACAGTAATAATCATAACAACAATAATAGTGTAATGAAAAGGGACAAAGAAAAAAAAAAGAGGAGAGAGAATTAAAACCCAATAAAGACCCAATAAATTATAACAAATGAGAAACTGTTGCTCACCACCAATCAAGAAATACCTAGCCAGCCTCCAACCAACTTTTCCCCTAGATTATGTGCTGAACCTGACATGGTAATGTTATATGGTATGGAATATAACTTTGGTCAATTGAGGTAGTCTCATCTCTGGATCCTCCCAACCTTTTTGTGCACTCTCAGCCTACTCATTGGCAGGGCATCATAAGTAGCAGAAAAGGCCTTGACTGTGCAAGAATTGCTCAACCTTATCAAAAACTTCTCTGTGCTATCAGTACAAATCCAAGATGTAGCTCTATACTCCTGTTCTGGTTCCTGCCAGATCAGCAGAAGGGGGCCGGGCCAAGACATTGTGTTTTTTAATGCCATCTTAAGTCATTACTGGGGTGCGGGAAGGTGACCTCTCTCTTGGTTTTGGGAGGAAAGCTGTGGAGCAAGCCTGGTGGATGGAGCACTTGAGATACTCTGCCACCATGGCTCCAGTTGTGCAGCATCCATTTAATTGAGTATGTTGCATGTAAATCACCCACTCTTTGTGCACTTTTCTTATTAGTATTGTTGCTTTTAATCTTTGTTTTCCTAGCTCTTTGCTGTTTCCAGTAAATTGTTCTTATCTTATAGTGATTTGCACCTTTTGTGCCCACAATTCTCAACTCCTCAGAGCAGGAAAGGGAGGGGAAGGTGGCGAGTGATTGAGCAGGGTCTGATCTGGGAGAGTCTCAGTGGAACTACTGCATTGGGGAATACTGTTCTTAAACCACAGCAACCCATTAATGTAAAGAAAATTAATTACCCCTGACAAAATCAACACATTCCACACCCCTTAATCCATGCCATTTATATCATGCTTGTGCTCCACACTATCCAATACATCCTCATTAACCACCATCCTCTTTCTCATCCTTTGTTATTGTACATAGATATGATTCACTTAGTCTACAGAACACCCCCATGAAATGTCTCTAAAATATCTATAAATGTCCATTGATTTCATTTATTAGAGGAATTTGGTCTCCATCTGCTGTGGTGGTCACTCAAGGCAGGAGAGGTAGTACATTGTGTGGAGTTATTGGGCTCCAAACCCAGCTCAGGTTGAAAAATAAAGATGCATCAGTTATAAATAAGGAAATCAACCTAAAAGCTGTTTAACAATTTCAACAACCACATTTTTTTTACTATAGCTTTCTTGATCAACCATTTACTCCAAGTCTTCAAAATTCTAGCATTGTGTGTCTAGTCTGTCATTTTGCTTTGTGTTTTGTATTATAAAAGATAATAATTTTTTTTTAATATCACCAGGAGAAATATATAAAACCTGCATTGGTACAATTGTTATTTTGATTAAATAAACAAATAATGTAAAAGTGTTTGGAATATGTACCTGTAGAAACCTCACCAAGAAGTTACTGGACCTTCCTGTTTCAGTCAAGAAACTATGGAGACCATCATGCTGACCAGTTAGGCTGCTTGGAAACCCACTACCCTTCCCATCTTGATTTTAATATCAAGGATTCCAATCAGTAGATCTTAGTAAAAATTATTGTTTAAGGGTAAGAATATTGACAAAGTTATTAACTATTGGAACCAATAAATGTAAAGGTTAAATTTAAGAGTGGGCATAATATGTGTAGTGTCTAAAAGAAGTTGTGTAATGATTTAGCAGAAAAAGTATATGAAAGGGATGGGTTGTATTTGCTGAGTGGGATATATCTTAGAGGAGCTATTCCCCATCTTCCTGGTGCCCCCAGTAAAGAGATGTCTACTTAATCCCATCAAATTAGTATTGGATAAGTTTCTTTTGTCCCATTTAGTGATGGAATAATTTGAAGCCTTTCAACTTTGCTTTCTTGCAACATTTGTTTTCATCTGCATATATGGAACTTGAGAAAATGAACAAAAACAAATTACTAATAACTTTCCTACATTTCAGATACATATTTTTTGCTTCAACTCTGAGTGGTCAAGTGTGATGGAATACTATTTACTGCTTTTCATATATTTTTAGAATAGTCTACTTGAAAGAATATAAATGATCCAGAGAACGGAATTAATTAACAGCTCTCAGCTTCACCATTAATCATGCACTTTATTTTTATTCTGATTTTGGTTAATCAATGACATAGGCATCATTTTAATCAAATACTTGATTAAATTCTTTAATAAATACTTTTTCAAACTTCAGTATTAATTGCACTCCAACTGTTGGAGCACAGAATGAGCCTATGGTCAATCAAGTGGTGTACACACAGAAAAATGTTCTTTTGCTCTTTTGAATATTCCCATACATATTCAGCAAATATTTTGAAAATGTCAGATATGGAATTCATTTTTACCTCATAGCCAGCTTACTGGAAAGCCATTTGTTATAGTGTGAGATTGTATAGTGTTCTCTTTGTGATTTCAAATGATCACAATAGCCTTAGTTCAATTCAGTGAGATGCCTAGTACATTCATATGTGCCAATATCGTCTTTAGCTGATTCTGTAAGACAACACAGGATGCTTTCCAAAAAGAGAACTACTAACTAGTTCATTGTATTGCCTGAATTTTTCAGTAATTTGATAGGTGCTCATAGTTTGATCATCGCTGACTACAGTAAATTTTGTGTCTCCACACATTTTGTGTCTCTGAATTTTTCACATTACAATGTATTAAATGTTATGTAATTTAAATATTGGTATATTACATTTACATTGAGCAGATGGTTTGGGAATAACATTTCACCATAGCTGAAAGTATATAAAAGTAATCCACTTCTAGTTTAACACTGAGATACAGTCATAGAATCAATCTGCAATCCATATTTATATCTGTGTACAAACATTTAATTTATGTTATGGCTGGAGCTCTGAAGACTCACAACAATATAAATAATGGAGAAAAAATTGATTTGTTTACAAATTTCTAATACATTTATAAATAACTATGAAGTTCTTATCTGTATTTTACTCAATGCCAGTGTTTTTGCATATCTTTCTGGACTAATTTGTATTAGTTAATTAACAGAACTTTTAATCGTTGATTGTATAAAGAAAATCACGGTAGTTCCTTCATATTTAACCAGATTTCAGGAGAGGAGTAGGTGACCTAATTTCAGTTTAATGAGAGGCAGAAACTCAAAATAGACAGAGGAAAAACCCTGAAAAATCCCTCACTTTTGTTTTGAACCCTAGGTAATACTTTTCCTTAGACAAGAATTTAGCTTTTTTTTTTTTTTTCCCAGCTGTGGAGCTCTTCTGTCTCTAACCATTTTCATCTCACTTACTATGTGGCCTTCCTGTATTACTTTTGTTTGGGGTAAATTTTCTTCACAATAACAAGTATGTGGATAAATTGAGAGCTGGCAGCAGGGCAGATAACATAGAGATGTTTTAGTTACTGCAGAGTAAAAGCCTTTTCTGCTCCTCACTGCACACAACCAGGAAGAAGGTTGAAGGTACACAAGAATTTGGGAGGCGACACAACCAGGGCAGCTGACCCCAACTGACCCTAGGGATAATCTAGAGCATATGGCATCATGTTTACCACGTTCAGGTTATGGCATTTGACTTCCCAAGTTACTGTTATGTGATGAAGGCCTCCTTTCCTGGGGGTGGCTGAACACCTGCCCATGAAAAGTGGTAGAAATTCCTTATTTTGCTTTGCTTGTTTTCATGGCTTTTGCTTTACCTATTGAACTATCTTTATCTCAACCCATGAGTTTTCTCACTGTTACTGTTCGTGTTCCCTCTTCCAACCCACAGCGGGCGAGTGATCGAGTGAGTGGCTGTGTTGGGCCTAGTTGCCAGCTGGGGTTAAATCACAACGCTTTCTCATTCTACTCTGGCAGCCCACAACACAATTCAGAAATTAATTTCCTCTGACAATTAGGGGTTTCCAGAATGAGGTATTGTAGCAATATCATTTTTCACAAGAGCTTGCAATCAAGAATAGGTCTTGTTTTGTCAATATTGCTACTAATAAAAATAAAAATGTGAGACCAGCTATATAAAACAATGCTTTTATAAGGAATCTAAGCTGATTCTTTGCCAGTTCTCTGATATGTTCTCTTCTCTAGTTCTCTGATATGTTTACATATCAGAGAACTGGAGATCAGTGTTTTTGCATTAATTCTGC
Source organism: Leptocoma aspasia (assembly GCA_013399835.1). Lineage (NCBI taxonomy): Eukaryota > Metazoa > Chordata > Aves > Passeriformes > Nectariniidae > Leptocoma > Leptocoma aspasia. The sequence goes on along the minus strand of VXAX01005193.1, from coordinate 302,619 downwards.
ATTTCATGTACCACTTCAAGTGTTTGCCAAGACGTGCAGATGTGATTGCAAATTCATGTAGTGTAAGTATATTGTTTTCCTAATCTTTGTAGCAAAAAGATAGAGCCTAGTTTAAAAAGTTTTCTGTTTCTATGACTCACCGTAATTTCACGGACAACAAGAGCAATTCAGGATTATCATGTAGTGCTGATTTAGGGAAAATCATATCTCCACTGTAAATAAAGAAATGTTACACTTTTGTTATCATTATTATTATTCAAAATAAAATCAACATGTTTTAAATCATATTTCAGAATAAAATATTTTTCTGAATCTTATTTCAATAAATTGTCATATTCTTTTGTCTCAGCTTTCAAAATATTATTTATAACTTGATTCTTTAAATGTGTTCCTAAATGGCATTTAAAAACCTGATGAAAGTGGTGTTGTGAAACATAAGTGACCGTTTTGCCCTTCAAACTTGTAGTTGATGGGGTGAATACTGCTGAGAATCTGCAGAAGGTTGCATCAGAATACTGGAAGCCACTAGAAGGACTAAATTTGGATAAAAGTCTAAGAAAGAAAAAAAAATAGGAAAAATATTGTATAGGTACAATAGAATCTGCAGTAGGTGTGGTGTGTTGAGCTTAGCTGGCTGGGCTATGGCCATCCAGCTGTTCTCTCACTTCCCTTCTTCCATAGGATAGGGGGAAATAATGAGATAGAAAACTCCTGTGTTGAGATAAAGACAAGGAGGTCCTTACCCCTCACTGTCATGAGCAAAACAGACTGAATTTGGAGAAAAATTATTCAATTTATTGTCAATTAAAATAGAGTTGAATACTGATAAAGATAAAAACCTCTCCCTATCCCTATCCCTACTACCAACACCTGGACATGAACACCCAGTGCAATATGAATAACAAGACAGAAATTTCTTGCTTTCACACTATCTAGAAAAAAAGTTGTAGCAAAGAAATTCTTTGTGTGATAGATTTCTGTAGATAAGTGTCCTAATTTAGGGCAAATTTAGGGAGAAAACTTCTGAAGTGGTCTTCTCTAAAAAGCAGATTTCAGCAGCCCCTCCCCCAAGCGGTTCATGAGGAAAATCTCCTTCAAGAGAAGTGGAAAACACTGTTTATTTGACAAGCAAAGTACTCACAAACATGAGTGGCATTTCTGTAAACTTAGGATCCAGTCCTATGCTTTCTAGGGTATGCAACTGCCATGAAGAAAAGCAAAATAAAACCTGTTTTGCAGAGGAAGAATAATTCAGTGTAACTCCAAGTTTTGTGGGAACATAATTTGCGTTATGTGGGAAAATATGGCAATTGGCTCCTTCTCACATCATTTTTTAAGTAACCTGTTTCTTTTTGTTACTGAGATGTGAAATACATATATATTTGGAGGTGATTCTTTGTTTCCTAAAGAACTGATTCTTATCACAAAATCCAATAAAATCAGTATTATACTGGAGAAAATAATTTTTTCCCTTGCTTTGTTCCTGTCTCAGCAGTATTAAAGAGTGCACAGATGAAACTGTTATGAGATGTAGTTAGTAGCATTGGACCTGATCTGGTGCACTAACTGGGTCAATTGCTGTTTTGTATCCCTTTGCTTCTTCTTTTCCCTTTAGTAAGCTTCCTGTGCTTTCAGCATATTCCTGTATGCTAAATGTTACTGTTTCACACATCTCCTAGTAAATACAATGGCCTAGAAATTATAAAAGTCAATTTTGCTTGTAAAATTATAATTTATCAAATATTCTAAAGTGGTAACTTGTTTGTCCACCAAATCGCTTGAAAAAATATTTTACCTTGAGTTTAAATTAACCCAACAGAGCTCCAGAAACAGATGTAAGAGTAAAAAATATGTTTATTGCCTACACAAAGGCAAAACATTCCTTCAATTATTTAAATAAAGAAGAGACGCAAAATATTTTCCAAATTTTTTTCCCATTAGCTTGGAGTATTTAATAGAAATGTATTTTAGGAGGCTTCATTACCCTTGTATTGGTGGTTTTGTCTATCCACGATGACTGAAGGGTATCATAGGGCTCAGTGATAATGGCAGTGTTTTCACTTCTGCATTCTGTGACCATGTCTGTACAAATTCCTGCAGACAAACTGGCTCTCCCTCCTCATGCTTTGGACTGTCTGGATAAAATCCAGTTTTACAAATCTGGTTTTACATCCATAAAGCAGTATTAGCATGTCTTAGCCTTCTAAGAATCAAGACCTATTTTTCAGACATCAATCTCATTGTCAGTATCTGGACTGCCCTGGAAATTCCTTTGGACAAATTACATCTAATGAAGATGGAGACCATTGTATCCATCATTACCTTGGCAAGACAGCTTTGGCAAGAGAAAAGGGGTTGGTGATTCTGGGAACTAGCAGCATGCCTAGACAGCTGTTGTAGGAGACAAAGATGCAAAAAGGAAGAGTTTGAAAGGGCAGGAAGCTGTCAATATTCCAGGAACCTTGATCTTTGACAAAAGAGCTTGAGCATGTTTTACCTTGATGGACAGTTGCTCCTTGGAGTTCACTGAAATGTTTTGAGTTTTTTCAAAGCGCACCATTTATCTTTAAAACCTCTTCTAAATTACCAAACCACAATATCTGAAGTAAGGGAACTTATGCAAGATTCATCCAAAGATTTCTCAGGTAGAAACCTGACAAAATAAATCTTAAATTAACAAAAAGTGATATTTTAGTATTGGAAGAGAAGTACAAGACTAGAACATATTCAAATAACACCACATTTTTTAAAGGAAACCAAATTTATATCTATTGACTGTAAATCAGTTTACATTACCTCATTTCATTAAGGGTCATAAGACATACTATTTACAATTATGCGAAATTTAAATCAGACAACACCTGTAATTTATAGCTTCATTATCTTCTTGGAAACTAGGTACACAAAATGTTGTGTTTTCTCCCTCAAGTACATATTGAAACAATTAAAAATAGTGGCAAATGGTCCATAGCTTAGTATTTTATTTAGCTATTGGGTCACCTACTGTAAATTCCTCATTGTTGTAGTCAGGACAGTTTAATCACCAACCTGTGATATATTTTTTTTGCTTTGGGAACATCTTATATGGTCCTTGCAATGAGATGGACAACAATGAAGAGTTTAGACTCTTTAGAGTCTAGAGTAGAGTTTAGAGTATTGGTAACCACTGAAACATTTGACAGCTGTGACACCAGTGCTTTAGTTTACTTCTCTATGAAACACACTGCAACTGAAGAAAGACCATAATTTTTACTAGGTCTGGAACTAGAAAACTAAAAAAAAAATATCCTCTGCTTTTAAGACTGCTCTTATGTATCAATTTCTTTTTACCAGAATAATTTCTGCAGCTTGAAAGTCACTGCATAAGTGATTCGATAAGTGATATTCCATCAATTTCTTTGACATTACTGGATTTGTAATCCTTTATCTCTCAAATTTCCATTAAGAATTCCTACCATATAGGAATCCAACTACATGATTCTTCACAACAAATACCCAAAAAAATCTTGTATAACCTACTGTGCCTAATGAGGAAGAGTCAACGTAGTTATTTTAGTAGGGTTGTGCAATCTCAGAACAACTTCAATTCTACCCACATTAAAAGATAATTTTTTAAGTTCCTAAGAAAAAGGGTTTAGATCAGCATTCATGTCACACAGAAACATTTTCCTAAGACATGTTTATGCTCTTAAGTAATTTTACAGCCTTTATTTAGTCAGATTTCATACAGGTGTCTGTCATGAAAAAGACAATGCAGTTTTAGCAATCAAGTAAAAAGATATATTCAAGTTTCTATTTTTGTACCTTCAAATTTCAGGGGCAGTTCTGGTTTTGTTTTAGTGAGTTACTGAAAGTTGGCAATTTCTTTCACTTGTCAGCACCCAACTGATATTCATAATGCAAACAATTCTCTTCCTGCCAATAGGAAAAAAGAAACAAGTCACCTTTGATTCTATGATAAAAATGAAACTTGTCACTCAACACTGGGAAAGAAATTAAGCACTGCTAGCTTCAACATGTATGTTTATTTATTTACTTATTAAAGAGTGAAAGTACATTTCTTACCTAATGAAACAAACATTATTTTGATTCAAGATCTTGTTACTACAATAGAAAGAAAATGTTTTCAATGGAAAGAAATTATTTTAAACTTTGGTCATAAACATATTTTTCATTTCTGTGTATTTCTTTTGGAGTGGGTGGAGTTTTTGTCTTGTCTCTAACTAGGCCTTTCAGAATTAATAAAGGAGCGATCATGATCACACACTGAAATGTGTGTACTTTAATCTTTCTACAATCACTACTGTAAATATTTTATTTCTACTGTGAGCAGAACTAAATAGCTACCCAAATATGCAGAACATAGAGATATCAAAGTGAGGTAAAATGAGCTTAATTATTTTCTGCTATCTACAGAAATCTGACTAAAATAAATGTGAAAAGAGGTTCTCTTTTTTGATCAAGTATCAGACAAAGCAGAATTTGACTAGATTAATGCAAGTAACTTTTCCGCTTCCAAAAAATATTTTAAAGGAAAGTTCCACTTGAATCTTAAAGGCAAGATACTGCAATCAGTAACATCCCAACTAAGTCTCCCATTTACCAGTACAAATCAAGGGTTTATTAAATTTATTTCTAGAATTTTAAAGTGGCAATAAACAGTTTATTTTTAGGGTCAGTGACCTGAGCAGAAGACTGGGAGGAGATAAGAATGATATTTAGAAGCCTGTGAGTTACTTTCAAGTTGAACTCAGTTACAAACTTTATCTACCTTAGACTAAATTTCCAAATTTGTGAAAGAGGGTTAATGATAGCACAAGATTTTTTGTGGTATAATAACTGATTGTAATAACTATTTTTTAGAGTATCAGAACAAGATATTAACTTCAGTGTAATAATTTGGTGGGTTTCCAAGGGCATATTAAATGTGACCCACATTCTCAAAAACAATTACTTTGATCTTGGGGAAAGAGTGTAGGGCTTTAAGATGGGGAATGTAATTCTCTCCCCTGTCCTTTATGATATGTTGAAAAATATGAGTTGTGGGGATTATTATTATTATTTTGCTTCTGGTCCTCCTGTAAACTGGAAGAAAATTCACATGCAAACTGCTGTGTTTACTGAGAAGGCAGGCAGTATCCTTGAATATTTATCTGCGGTTCATGAAAACTTTTCTTGAAGCAGGCTTTTAAAGAGGTAATTTTTACTGCTAACTCTTTTACTTCCATGGTTTGTCCCTGCCCTCCAACACTAAGAGAGTGATACAACCAGGCATCTGCTTTCTTTATGTGAGTTTGTGTACATATGGTTCTAGAAAGTAGAAACTTGAATACATCCTTTTACTTAACTATTACAATTGCCTGGTCTCCTTACATGGTCTTCTTCATGGCAGGCACTTGAAGGTTATCTGAATAAAGTCAGGAAAGTATATGTAATGTCAAACTAATATAATGATGTAAATTACTTTAATAAGTTTGACAGTCAACAGAGAATAATAAAACAAGATAGATGGCTGTTATATTACATGGAATTTTCATGTTTTCTCTGTATGAAACTGAATTCCATGTCCTACTGGTGGGTTTTGTTCCCCATTTTTATGCATTGTTCATGAGTTTCATTTTTATATGCATAGGCTATGTGTTTACCAATGCATCCTCCCATACTTTTTCAGAAAGATCCATACATAAAAGGAAAAAGTAATTCACAGATTGATCTAGTATCAGTTAAGGTGTTCTGTTAAAAATATTCAAAAAATATAAAAAATATACAATTCAGTAATCCAACTTTAAAGAAAAAATATCCCCAATCTTTACTTCAGACCTGGAGGCACAAGTTTGTATCACATACTCGTCCTTGTCTGCAAAACCATTCTGCTTGAATTTTGAACAAAAACTTTACATATGTCCATTGCCTAGTCCTGTGAGGATTCACCCAGAACCCATATGATTTGGAATTTTTGCTAATGGTCTGGATGATAACAAGTATAATCTAGATACTATATTAATTACATAAGCTTCTGAGCTAATCTAGTCCATACAGTAAAAAAAAA